>BMAO01017325.1:0-93978 GCA_019973975.1 Trichonephila clavata
CTATACTAATAAAAGAAAGAGTTTGTGTGTTTCAGCTGTTCCGGCGAAATTAAGCAACCCAGATGTATGAAACTTGGCATGTAGAAGCTATAGGTCGTTATGCTATTAACCTCGAAGAGTTTTTTTCGAAATTCACTTTAGATTTTTTTAAAATTCAATTTTTATGCGATTTTTCAGTTAAATGGAGATATGACGTCATCAGCCATGCCAAGTCATAACTTTGCGAAAATTAATGTTTCGAGCTGTTTTGGGGGGAATTTTAACACATTTTATAGTAAATATACTTATTTATGGTTGTATTTATTCGTTTTTTTAACTCTTAGTGGAGGAATTACATTTGTTTTTCGAAAAAATCATCCTAAAAAATGTTTTTTCTAAATTTTATTTTTCCGATTGGCAACACTAATTTGATAACAGTTGGAAGATGCATTGGTTTTCCAGCTAAGCCTATTATGTATTTTTTCAATAACTAAATTAAATTCGTTTAATATACACTTTTGTTTTGCATATATTTTGAATGATTATTCCGAACCATTTCTGGGTTTAGATTTAATTTGTTGTTTCTTTTCAGCTTAAAAATTTCTGATTTGTGTGTAGTCAATTAATTGTATTTCTATTGTAATTTCTGTTTTGGTTTAAGGCAGCTTCACATTTGTTATTCTTTTTCATTTTGACCTTTACATGTATTCATTTGATTCTTCTGTATTATTCTGGTTTTAGATTAAACTTTTTCATTTATCTTCCAGAATTTCTGAGTTTTTGTTGTGGTCAGAGGTTTTATGGTATATATATTAATATATTATATATAATTACTAGTATTATTCTAAATTGAATTGGTTTAATATGCATTTTATGATTTTCAGTTGTTATGTTGATTGTTTAGATGTTTGTTTAAATGTGTAATTACTATTTTAGGTTAAGTGCCACGTTTATTTTATGAACTACCATTGGAGGTAATTATTTTCAATTGTTATTGTTGATTAATATGTCTAAACAATGACCCAAGTATACTAGCTGTTGAATTTTAGGTATGATACATTCCCTTGCCAAGTTGTCCCAAATGATGTGATGGCTCTGTCTCTTCAGTTCAATTTCTTATTGTTGTGTGCAATCCAGTATTATTGTTCGACGGGCTGTTCATTATTATCAACAACTGGAATAGATTTAAGGTATTTACACTTGATCATGAATTGAAAGCTACTCATCTGGCGAAGCGTATAAAACTGCCATGTTGAACCCTATGACTTACTGCTCCGCTTCTGAGTTACAGACTGTCTGAACTCTGTTCTTTTCGGTTTCCAGATTTTTCATAAGGGATATCTCTTTGCTGTATTTTTGGTGAGAATTTTCAAACTGTTAAAAACATGAGGTTCAGTGGCAAAAATTGGAGTGGTGGACACTTTGATGCCTATGTGTTTGTTTCTTCTTATAATGAAAGAATCGAAATTTTTGAAAGCAACACTTAAGTCATCAGAAACTCTTAAGCTGGGAAAGAAATGACTATCTAAACCAGAAACAGTATAGAAGAATCAAATGTATACATGTAAAGGTCAAAATGAAAATAGAATAATAAACCTGACACAGCCTTAAATCAAAATAGGTACTACAATATAAATACAATTGACTACATACAAAATAAATCAAAAATTTTTTAAGCTGAAAGAAATGACAGAATTAAATTTAAACCCAGAAATGGTTCGGAATAATTCATACCAAAAATAAGATAAAACAATATATATTAAAACTAATTTAGTTATTGAAAAATATATAACAGGTTTAGCTGGAAGACCGATGCATCTTCCTATCAGAATACAGTCTTAACCGTTTGGGTCCTAAGCAGTAATAACAAGATCTGATTTTTTATATTAAACAAGATATCAATCATTGGCATGGCCAAGTAATTTTAGCGTGTTTTTCACATGTTGTATTTTACAATAATGCAACTAATGAACTTTTTACTAACAGAGGTAGTGTGTACTATACTTAAAAAAAATTAATTTAAATATGATTCGGGCTCATCTAGGGCACAAATGCAGAAAACCGAGGTCAATCGGTTGCTTATTGGCTGAGAAAAAGGTACGACAAAATTTGCGTCCTAATAGCGCTTTTTTTACACTGTGAAAAACGCGCTAAAAAAATTAGTCAGATTTTGGTGGATATAGTGTGATTTGCTTAGCGATAATTTGGCTGTGGTGATGCTAATACGTAAGAATACAAAGGCTAATACAAATTTTTATTTATATATGAGGTTTTCTTTTTGTTAAACTGAAATTAGTGATACTATCAATATACAGTTGTACTTGGGCTATGTATAGCGTGAAACTAAGTCATCACCTGATTATCAGTCACCGCTGTTAAAGTGGCTCTTTTTTTTCACCAAATTTGATTTTTTCCATATAAGACACATACGAATCTGTTATTTTTGATATTGTGGTGCAAATTTTGCTGTGATAACGCCAATACATAAGTACCCTTTTCCTTAATTGGCTGATTCCACAATTTTCCATTGTAACAAAAAAAAGTAGAAAAATGACACTCGATTCAAACTAATTGAGATCAACACATTGTCAATATTGTGATTTTAAGTTAGAATTTTTATTCACGTATAAGATTTTGCTTATGGTAGTTTCAGCAAATCTGAAATTATTTATCTTTTGGTTTGAATGAATATTATAATTTCTATACTATGTGTAAGGTTACTTTTATATTTATTTGTTTCTTTTATTTCAATTTCAAATATTTAAGATTTTCTGTTATGTGTTTTTTTGTTGTTCAAAACTGTTTATGGCAATTTTATCAAAATTAAGGCTTACTTTTCTGTTTTAGATAACGTTTTAATTTAAATGTTATTATAATTGCTATTCAGTGTCACAGTTTTATTTTTCTGAACTATCCTTTTCTTGCGTATCATTGTTGGTACAGTAATTATGTGATACAAAGACTCACACACACACAAAAGTCTATTTGTCAGCCGAAGAATAATTTGTGAGAACTTTTGTAAACATAATCTTAGATCATGATTACCTATTCATAACACAAATAACAAAGGTTTTTTTTTTACAATCAATGAAACTACACCTTCACTTCTTACCAGAATTTTTTTTTGTCATGTCCATTTGTTCACAAAAAAAAAAAAAAAAAAAAAAAAAAAAAAAAAATCTGTTAGAAAAATTATGGATGCGATTAAATGCTAAAAGTAATTTTCCTTCTGACAATCTTCATACTGATTGTATGTATACATTTTTTACACATAAATGTTACATGTTTTACATATGTATGCCAATTTCTGTCATTGAAGATAAATATTCATAATAATAATTCTTCCTTCATCGGCATATTCAATATTTTGTTCAATGTAGAAAATATTGCTCAAATTTTGTATAACGGAAAGAAAATGACACTGAATTCAAACTAATTGCTATTAACATGTTGGTAATATCGTGAAGATAATGCTTCCTATTTATGAGAAACCAGAATGTTTTTGTGTATCGCTGTTTTTTGCCTTTTGGTCTCTATGACCGAAAAGAACTCATTTTTGTTTCAAATGGAAAAAAAAAGCATAATTTTTTTTAACAAAAAACTATTTGCTGGAACTATGATAAGGTGACCTTGAAATAATGTTTTCAGACTTTCTTTTGAATTCCATTTTGACCAGATTTTTCGTCATGACTTAACTTTGCTTCTGGCAATCTTGCAAATCAGAAAACTGTTTCATTTGTGATCATAAAAATTTTTGCACAGAAAAAAGATGCACCTTGAAAAGATTTTCTCATATTTCCCTCTGGATTTCTTTAAAATTCAGTGTTGAAATGATTTTACGTCTCATGCTATCATGGCTTTAACGTTGCTTCTGATTATCTGTTCCTCACATAGTTTCTTGGAGATCATATGCATATTTTATTTTATACTGTCTATATAGGATATATATATTTCAATTATCATTATAGTTATTTATCATTTATGTACTCATTCTTTTGCTCTTTGAAATCAAATAATAATTTTTAATAGAAATGTTGCAAAAAAGTATTGTTTCAATAATTAATTTTTTAGCAACATGGTTTATTATTTGTTTCATTCAGTACTGTTGTTTGCTCTGAACTATTTCAACGGGGACCTGTTTTAGGTAGATTTTGATTTTAGTTCATAATTAAATTTTTTTAGTATTTAATTACATCTAATACTGTATATTAGACGTATTACAGAGATGTTAGATAGTATTATATGAGGTATGGGTGCAATGCTAATTTAATTTTTTTTCAGTTGAAGGCTTCCTAATATTTCTTATTTATGATAGCATTTAGTGAATCAGTTTATCATTAATTTTTTCTTTCAGTTCATCTATTGCAGGTTATTTCCCCCATAGTTCCCTTAGCAGAAACTCACTACTGCTATCACTTTTCTGTAATTTTTATTTATATTTGCATTCATTCATATCTATTTACTCTTTAGCTTGATAATTTTCTCTCTTACATTGAAATATTTGTTTTTGTTTAATTATTATTTACTTTGAGGCCAAATTGCAATTTGCTTAAAATTATTTCTAATGTGAACATTCATTTGAAAAAAATATTTTTAATTTTTGGTTTTCTTCTTTTTATACAGGGTTTTTACCCTCACTAAAAATATTATAATTCTATAATAGATAAATTTTTGTTTTTAAAACTTAACCCGTGCGAAGAACGGGCATTTCAGCTAGTTGAATATAAAATAAGGAAGGAGCATCGGTGATTTCTATTAGATGAAGATGAAATTTCGGAAAAATAAATTGATCAAGCGAGGGAAGAACCTGATGAAATAATGATATTAATAATGATAATGGAAGCAAATTTGAGAAATTCGATAAAAATGAAACGTTTGAGTCTTAAGGAAGATTTTTAAATGCTACCTAAGGAACTCAATCAGCAAAGATAATGCTACAAGTGTGACACAAGACACAATGCGCCCGGTAAAAAAGGCACAAGCAAGAAACAATTCCGCATGCTATTTGTAGATCATCTAAGGACAATAAAACTTCAATAACTTGAATAAATATGACAGTTTTGCCAGCAAATATCGTTCCTGAAATGTGAGCGAAAAGTGTCTGCGGTTTGATCCTTTATTAAAGTCCCACACACTTGAAACTTCTTGGTTCAGTTGATTGCTATTTTTTCTCAAATCACCAGAGAAAAATTGAGAAGTTCTTAAAATAGGTAAGTATACTTTCTCTTAGTTAAATTAGTTTTTGGAGTTGTTATTTGTATTGTGTACAATAAAAATAATTATGAAAAATGGGTTCGGGGGGACTCTCTCTCCATTTCCCCTCGTGACCACTAACGCTAGTATCGAGAGTGTTCGACTTCTTCCGGAATAATAATGTTGCGCTCTGAAGAAACGCAAGGTGTATTGTGGAGATGGACCTCTTTATTCTGAATGTAGGTCAAGAGGCATGGAGGAGACCTGAACTGTGCACTCCATTCTCCAAATTTTTATACCACGCTAACTTATGGACTTTAAGCCTCTATAGATTTAAAGAACATTAGTCCTACGACACGGTGAGTCTCCAGGTACTGGGAAATTTTGGAAAAGTGGCCCTTAAGTTCTGATTTAAATTCACTACTAACAGCAACTTGGATGTCATAAATGTCGGGAAACACCGTAGCAGAGTTCTGTAGAAGGATAGGACGAAAACTTGCTATAGTAACGATAAAAGTCTCCATTCACTATTTGATCCTCCAGTACGATGTTTGCGATCATTTCAAACATCCAGGCTGTTGTTACCAGTGAACATAAATCAATTTAGAAGGAAGACTTCCAGAAGTTTGCAGCACTATACGAACGTTATCGGAAGCGCATTACATCAGATGTAGAATATTTCGAAAGACAATGAGATATTTATTTGCAATTATTTAGTACTGTAACGTCCTACGATCATTACATTTTACTTACAGGTCACGCCTTGTGTACAGTAGCAAGATGTTTGAAAAAAAAGTCTTTTAAGTACGGAACAATCTACAAAACTGACGGAGTGTATCAATACAGCGGTTACAAATTTTCGGGATAGACAGAGTACACCTAGATGATGGGAAATCACCCAGCAATACGTGGTTGGAAACGATTTCCTGTAGGGGTAGTGAAGACATAAAACACAAGAAAGACAGGGCACGGATAAGAGAAGAAAACATACTTGTTATTCTTAGAACAGCAAAAATGCTGGGAAGTATCTGGTTGGTGTATGCAACAGATAGCGCTACGTAAATCAAAGAATTGGTTGCTCAGGGCCCACCAGACCTCACTTGGTTTGATTATCTTTTATGCGGGTACGTCAAGTCACTGGTGTACGGAACTCTCGTGTACAGTGCTGAGGACCAATAGCAAGCATCGCGGTACTTGCTGGGAAAAC
Organism: Trichonephila clavata; assembly: GCA_019973975.1. Classification (NCBI taxonomy): domain Eukaryota; kingdom Metazoa; phylum Arthropoda; class Arachnida; order Araneae; family Nephilidae; genus Trichonephila; species Trichonephila clavata. Next base: position 6,380 of record BMAO01017325.1, read on the forward strand.
TCTGGACACACCAGGAACATTTTCACAAACGTTCGATTTTTAATGTTATGGAGATGTGAGGCCTGCATCATGGGCATTTCGAAGTCTTACTTTGATGACGATCGTCGTCTCTTTAAGGCAGTGCTTCTAAAACTTTCAATGTTTGCGACCCAACATTCAACCATAATTTTCATCACGACCCCCTCCATTCAATAACAATGTGTTGAATTCAATAATACTATACTTTGACGTTATACTTACAATACGATTTTAACCTCTTGAGTGCCGCAACGCATATAAACAGCTCCCTCAGCCAAAGCATTAATTACCTCGGACGTATATATACGTCATTCCGAAGTACGATCTTTTCTGTGAACTACTATCCATAAAATTATTCCAAATGCTTTGGAATGCAATAAAAAGACATTGGCAATGTTTACGAAGGATTTACTTATTTCAATTCATATGTTTATTTATTCCTTTTCTTCGCCTACGGTGTTGAACGGTGGCATTGGGAAGCGAATCACGTAATTTTTAATCGGCACTTAAGGGATTAATTATAGTGTACAAATTAGCAAGATAAATGCTCATTTTTGCATCTAATTTTATATATAACAAACCCATAGGGTCACTGGTAATTAATAAACTTGTTCTTTACTTACATTGCGTGTACTGATATATTTATATGTGTATTATATCAGTGTAAATATGTATTTTATTTTTTATTATGTCATAATGTATTTTGTTTCTTTGTTTTCAGAAATAAAATAATTTTTTTTAAAAATAATCTTTTGTTTTGGTTTTTTCAATATGCTCGCGCCCTTTTTGTAGGGTTATCACGTCCGCCTGGGGAGGGGGGGGGGCGCAACACAGTTTGAGAAACACTGCTTTAAGATTCCTTTTTCTCAGTTTTTTGCTGTACTAAGAATAATAATCATGATTTCTTCTCTTATTCATGTTCTGTCTTTCTTGTATTTCGTGTCGTCACTAACAAGCAAGGAAAGCGTTTTTAACCATTCATTGCTATCTGATCTCCTATAGTCTAGATGCACTCTGTCCTGAAAGTGTGTAACCGCTGTACCGATATACCCTACATTTATCACTTAAATGACACACAATTCTAATTTCCTATTGATTTAACCCCTATAACTTGATCAGTTGAACTTGCATTTCCCTAAGAAGTACAAGTTTTAAACTTACCTCATTCTAATCATATTTTATATTAATAATAAATTCTTTTGTCATGTTTTACTATTGTTGTGCATTAGATTAAGTTTATATAATTCTATAATTCCACAAAATATATTTTTCTTTTCAAAATGTAAGCATATGTTTGACTTGTAAGTACTTCCTATATTTACTAAAAATAGGCGCATTAAAAATTAAAACCGATTAAGGGTTTGAAGTTATCTAAGATCATGTTAATGAATCTGAATATGACACAAAAAAGGCACCTTGAAAAGCTCATAACTGTGTAAAGTAAATTTTCTTTGAAATGGTTTGAGACAAAATTTAAGAGGGAAGGCTTAAACAAAAGAGAACAGGGTATTCCTAAATTTTTTTCAGTTTTTGCCAGTTGTTAAGTATTTGAAGTACGATTTTGATTTAATTAAAAATGTTTAAAGAGTACAAAGCATGATAGCGAATTATAAATTGTGTGTCTATTTCTCTCCAAGAGGCAGTGGCAGAATGCAATTTCAGAAAACATCTGACTGAGCTAATTAATATCACTAGAGCTAATGAGGTAACTATGAAGACCTAACTCTATATGAGGACTCAAAAACTAACGCCTATTCACATCCTAGAGCAAAAAAATATCTCATGGAATTATGTAAATTACCCTCTTCGCTCTTTTGTAAATAATTCCAATAAGTAGGCTTATTGTTAAAAGTCGACTATCAGGTTGTAATGCCGGACGGTTCCTGCTTCCCTCTGAAACCCTTTGTCAAAACCGCAGACCTGGCTAGGTGTGTGGGAGAAACTGAATAATCACTCGACATGTTTCACTCTAATTAATTTATTGACACCAAAATATCAATCAGACACAATAACAATCTAAGTTAGATGACTGATCAGATAGTAGAGCACGGAGGTGAGATTCAATAGCATGGGGATAATAATACGATGTCTCAACTGATTCCCCAATAGCTTAAACACGCTCAATATAACTACGTCACACACTAATAAGCTAACTTCTATATAAAATAAGGATCACGATACCTGTACTTTTACAAAGTTGATTCTACACTTGAATCTTGGCAGGAGATCCTATTCTGGATTTAATCACTTTCATTGGATCCACTCTCAGTAATCCTTTTCATGGATAAATTCTAAATTCTCTTAATAATTGCCACTTCCTCAAATTATCGAACACAGAATTTATATAATATACTTCATTTGCATTATCACGCTTTCTTACTGGGCGAAAGTTGGTTGAAATAAAATACTTTTCCCCAGAAGAATCCACAAGGAATTAGTAGAGTCGCGTATAGATCCGTTACGAGGTATAGTGGTTAGTGAGGCTGATTCCTGTGCCGTAGGGCCTGGGTTGGAGTTCCGGAGAAGGCAGGGATGTTTGTAAATGTTTCGCGCCCCTTTGTGGCATTTTAAATATTCGTCGAGTCGCAAATCCTCTCGTGAGGTTGGTGGAAAGGGAAGATAAGTGGATAGCCCCCGACCACCCCCAGGATGTGCTCCCTTAAAATTGGGGTGGAACCGAGCCAAATCGTGTTGTCACCTGTATGGTACTCAAAGACGCGTTTAGCGACAGAAGTAAAAACTAGCCCCTTGCAAAGGTGAATTCCGGGGGGCCTCGATATAGCACCGTCGATCACGTGGCATCAGAAACAGCAGGGTTATTGCAAACATAAACAATATTTGATATGACAAACAAATATTTGGTTGCTTGCAAGCAATGCACTTTGAAGTTGCATTAAGGCTATTTGGCGACGGATCTCGTAATTTTGAGCCATGGTCAAGCGACGAAGATGACACAGGAGCTGTAACACACTCACCAAATTTCCACACCTGAACAACGTTATGACTATGAGCCTCCACAGATTTAAATGTGTATCAGCCCCTCCACACGAAGGGTCTTCGCCAACACCAGCCATAAATTCGCGATCACGATCGTTTGGCTACCACAACCACTCCAGCAAAACTTATGCACCTTTTCTGGTTCTAATAATTTTCCACTGTCCTGGTCTCTTTTCTGTAAACTTTTATCAGCTCTTTACCTCTTTTTCTTGACAGCTTCTTTTCAAGTTCATTTTTCCTTGTCTTTGGTTTTTTTCTTATTTAAAGCCATTTTTGTATGAATATATTTAATTACGTTATTCGGTATACCTGTATTGCACAAGTTGTGATCCTGCAAAAGATGCTTCAGAAGAAATGCAGTGGAAATCGCTTACGAAACTGAGGGGGACTGAAATATTTTTTTCGTGTCAAAAGAATTTCGTGTTTAAGGCAACAGGGACGTTATTCACCTTCGGAAAATCGATTTTTTGATTTTTATCTTAAAAAATAGTAAATTTAACTCTGATTCCAAAAATGTATAACATGTATAGGTTTAAAGCTTCATACCCGAGAAATTGCAGTTTTAAAATGTAATCAACAGCGCTATGGAGGTTACAACAAATGTCTTTGTATCTGGAGGAAAGTATATCTACAAACATTCCCTCACAGAACCAGTTCTTGTCAAGATTAAAAACATAATTGCAAACATATACACAATTTTTTAAACATGTATTTAGAGATTTATCTGCAAAGAACTTTTACTAATATGTTTGCATCATCGTACCCACACAAAACCCAAATGAAAGCTTTAATAACTGTGTATGGAATCAAGTTCCAAAAAACACAATTGTGAGCACAAAAAAAAATTCAAATTGATGTAATGGACGCAGTGATATGCTTTAATGAAGATGCACATGCAGGAACAAAATTATTAAGAGCACTAAAATTAAATCTTGCGATAAACACTTGTGAAGGCCTTCGAAAAATTGACAAAGTTAGAATTTGTGAAGCCGAGACAACAGTTTAAAAAGCCAGCAAAGAGGCCAAGACGATTGAAAGACAAAATAAAAGAAAGAAGGATGCTTTAGAAGTGTTCATGCAAGATGAATACAATCTGAAATATTTTAAATATCAAATTTTAGTAAGCTGTATCATTTTATTTAGTTTTTTTGATATTACTCAAAATGTGTTTTTCTAGTTTTTAGGGTACATCCGTAGAAAAATCTATCTATTATATTTTAGTGAAATTTGGTATGAGCTTTTGTATAGTAATAATGTATTTAATGCTTCAAATTTAATTCCAGAAATGTTAGTATTTTTATTTTTACTGCCAATTTTCTAAAAAAAAATGATCATTTTTATCAAAATTTTAAGAAATCGAGATTCAAATTTTTTTAAAAAAATTTCTAAGCAATGAAATATAAAAAAACTAGGGCATTTAAATAAAGGTACAATTTTGTAACTAAAACAGCAGGATTTGTTGTTTTATATGTTATAAAAGGAAAACTACATGTACCTAATCAACACCATGTATACGAAAGCACCTTTTGAAGTGTACATTTTCAAATCCTTATATATATATTTCTAAAAATATTGTACATCTTTAAAAATTTTATGTTATAGTGTATTAAGAAAAGTACGTAGAATGTGTGACACAATTGTTTTGTTTATGGAGTCTTTTTGTTTTTGAAGATAATATTCCTTCGAAAATCGAAATTTTGCTTGCTTTGCGCCATCGAGAACGTCCCGGTTCCCTTAAGAATATTGTAAAAAAAAAACACCCTACATTTCATAAAATTAAGTTTATTAGAGTACATTTTATTTTTATAGATATATATATATGCATGGATTTAAAAAACATCAATTACACGAAAGCATCCGCAAGAACTTGAAAAAATTTGTGACGGATCTTTTCGCGGCTCTACTAACCCCTTGGGGACTCTTTAAGGAAAATAATTATTTCAACCAACTTTCACCGAAGGTGAGAAAACGTGATTATGCAAATTAAGTTTATTATATAATTTCTGTATTCGCGAGTTTTGAGAGTTAGTAAAGGGAGGATCTAAGATTATTACAGTGAGAATTGAAGATATCCAAAGTGAATCACTCGGATGTGAGCTGATCAAGACAACTATTAGTGTCCGAGGCCTCATCTGTAGGACTTCTGACTGACAAGAGTTCAGGTATTGTGCGTATTATTCAAATAGAAGTTAGAGAGCAAATTGTTAGTGCGCGTCTGAGTTAATAACGAGCTTGTATAGGTTATCGTAGAAATTAGTTGAGTATCCGTAAATATTATCCCCAGGCTATAACTGATTTCATCTTCGCTCTCTAATCATTGATCTAAATTATCTTAGTTGGATTATTATTTTGGTTGTGTTGATAAGTGTGACAATACAATCATTTTAGTGAATCATGTCGACTGATCAATTAGTTCTCCCCACACATCTAGCCGGGTCCGAGCGAAGACAAGGGGGTATGAGGGAAGTAGGATTAGTCCCCCAATGCAAATTTAATACAAAATTTTCAAGTTTTTGAAAAGAAAAAAAAAATGTTTAATTTATGGCAAATGATCTGATATTTTTCTTTCAATTGTCTTTTTTAGCATCAGATTGTTAACAAATTATTCGATGTCGTCCATTTTGTTATTCACTTCACCATTTTGGTATGTGCGTCTAAGTAACTGAGTATACTTTTCATAATATTTCTCATTTCGGACGACATGGGGGAACATGGGTTGCATTATTTCTTTCATTTTTTTCATCGGAATCTGCTTCACTGGTATCTTTTGAGCTTTCAATAAACTCAACGGACGTATATATACGTCATTCCAAAGTACGATATTTTCTGTGCTGGCTATCCATAAATTTAGTCCGCGGACTTTGGAATTTAATGAAAGGGACTTGACAGCGCGTTTGCGAGGGAATTACTTATTTCAGAGAATTTGCCCTCTATTGCGATTCCTTTTCTCCCCCCCCCCAATATTTCACATACATGAGCTTACGTGGAAAACGGTGGTATTTGGAAGCGAATCGCGTAACTTTTAATCGACTTTCAAGGGATTAATTATGAACCATACAAATTATCAAGATAAGTGTTAATTTTAGTACGTAATTTTATATATGACAAGCTTATGGTAATGATTAGTCATACATAAAATTACCCTGGTAACTATTAAACTTGTTCTTAACTTAGTATTGTTAAATTAATTATAAAATACATTGTGCTGTACAGATACATTTAAATATTATATCAGTGTATTTTATTTCTTATTATGTTAGAATGTATTTCGTTTGTTTCCATTCATTAAATGAATAATTTTTTAAAAAATAATCATTTGTTTCTGACTTTTTAATATGCTTGCGCCCCCTTCTTGAGTTATCACGCCCCTTTTGGGGGCGGGCCCCACAGTTTGAGAAACGCTGATCTACTGCAAGGAATTCTTTCGATGATACAGTAGGGCAGTCCAATAATCCAGAAATTTTCTCAAATTTTGGCTGATGTTTTTCAATTGCCAGAAGGGATTTCTTTTTGTGTTAAGAGAAAAAAAATCATGCAAATGCATAGCAGTTTGTTGGGATCGTTGAATTATTTCTTGTAACCGATATTCGTCTTAAGCATTTTCAGGGTAAGCGTATTTTACTGTATGTTAATTCAAGGTCACCTTGACTTAGGATTGAGTTCCGTTTCAACTGCGGGTCGTAAATCCGATTTATATATTTCAACTCTTTTTTTCATTTAAATGGATAATAAAAATTGAACATAAGGCACTAAAATTTAATCTGTATAAGCAGATCACTGAGTAGAATAGGAGGGGGAGGGATATAAATTATTTATTGCATAAGTTAAAAGAACTTTTTGACCCAAATAATATAGTTATCTTTACTTACTATTTTATTCATTGTTTGTCGTAAGTATGGAGGATCATATGTAAACGAGAAAAGGTGAACAATGAAATGAAAATCAAATCCATGGATTTACATTTCTGAAATATTCAGAGATCATTTCATGAGAAACATTAATTTAATTTTGAGGAAAAAGAAATTGTTCCACTACAAATACAAGTTTACTGGAAAATATCCATGCGATTTTCAAATACTAAACATAAAATTCATATTATTATTTTCATTTGGAAAAAAAGCACGGTTCTTATAGATGTGTGATTCCTTCTTCCTACCTACACCCTATATCACTGTTTCATTCGATAGACCCCTAGCCAAAATGTTCTTTCCAACTCTTCCACCAAACCTGTAGGCCTGTTACCAAATGTTACTATATAGTCAACACCACCACAGTTTCTTCTTTTAGACATGTTTTTCGACCAACACACGCATCTTCCATCCGTTCTATTTTTAATCTTATCGTGTATCATTCATAAGTTTCCGTTGCTTGCTTTTTTACTTCCACAGTTGCTTAATTTTTTTTTTGGTTTCCAACTCTCAGTTTGAAAACAGCCGACGGAAATAACTGCATGTTGACGTCCGCCTTCTCTCCAGACCCGAAGATGCGATAGCCATAAATTCGTCCTTCGCTAGGGGGGGGGGAGGGCAAAGGCTAGAATGCCGTTTTAAATATTCCCGCCGAAATATTTATCCCTAGTTGTTTCATATTGTAAAATATAAGTTCTACCTAAATTTCTTTTTTACTTATTTTTAATTGACTGTTTAATTCAGGGGTGGCCAACCCACGGCCCGCCTTTAATAATTTTGCGGGTCTCGAGATTCTTTACAAAATATGATTTTTTTGCGCAATATTTTTGTTTTTAGTGCGGTGTTTTGATACAAATATAGATCACTTCTTCCAGAACTATAGATTCTAGAGCAGTGTTTCTCAAACTGTAGGGCGCGCTCCCCTGGCGGGGGGGGGGGTGATAACCCAACAAGGGGGGGGCGAGTGTATTGAAAAATCAAAAATAAAAGATTATTTAAAAAAATTATTTACTGAAAGTATGCAAAAGAAAATACATTCTGACATAATAAATAAGAAAGTACACATCTACACTAAAATAATATACTTTAAATTTATCAGTACTGTACAATGTATTTGATAATAAATTTATGAAAAGAAAACGATGTGAGCAAGTTAAATAAGAAAACACTGATTCCCATGGCATATATTAAAATTATATTCAAAATTTAATATTTATCTTGATAATTTATGCATTTATGGTGCTAATTATTACACCATGATTAAACATTCTATGAAGGAGATAAGTTTACATCCATTTCAGAAGGTGAAAATACTAATCATCTTTATTCCGCTCAATCCGTTACTATATTATTGTTCCCCTAGCTGGTTTTACAGTTCTGAGGCAACTCATTAAATCCATCATAAGATTTTTTTCATTGCCAGATACAACAGGATAAAAGACTACTAATCTGAACTTTAAAAAAAACATAAATTATTTCTCTGACAAATAGAACTAAATACACTACTCCCAACGAAGTTCTCGTTGAAAGAGGAATAACATACCCAAGCTCATCTGCCTTCCTTCATCCATCAACACCTGATACTGCACGGTTTATAACTAAAGTCGTATTGTAGCTTTGGTATCAAATTACATTATTATTGCATTCGATACAATATTGTATGGGGAAGGGGGAGGGATGAAAATCATGATAGAAAATTGGGTCTCCAATACTGAAAGTTTGAGAAGCACTGTCCAAGAGTCATCCAGATCAAAGTTGAATACCATTCACTCTTAATATGCGGCTTCACGTCATCCAGACGAGTTCATTGAAAAATTTAAGTGTTGATAATGTTTTGGCTGCACAGTGCATATCCACTTATAACCAGTCTTAGTTTAGATCGGAAGTGGCCCACCCGAGGCCTGCCTTGGATAATTTTATGGCCCGCGAGATTCTTCAAAACATGCTTGTCTAAAGTGCGGCCCAAATGCAAATTTTGAAAATATTTTTATTTAAAAAAATAAATGTATGCACAAAATATGCTGCATTAATTTTCGTTTTAATTGAAGAGTTTGAAAGAAAATTTCAAGATTTTCGAAAAAACGAAGAGTATTTCAATACATTTTCAACGTTCTCTAGAAATAAATAAATTACCTTCAAATGGAATGCACTGAACTGCAAAGTGACATTCAACTGAAAGAAAAATTTGGGAATGTTTCTATACAGGAGTTTTATGAAGATTACCTACACTGCGATAAATATCCTCATTTTCACACTCATTGGCGGTACTAATACTTGTAAACAGTTATTTTCCAAGAATGAAGCATACAAAAAACAAAAATAGGACAAAGATCATTGACAAACATCTTGAAAATGCATTAAGAATTGTAACTTCGTCTATTGAACCCGATATCGATTTCCTTGTGTGTTCGACACAAACGCAAATTCATTCATCTCATTAACATGATTTTTTTCCAGCTTTATAAAATCCAAACTAATTCGATAAAATTTCGATTGAAAATTTTACAAATTTTAAAATAAATGTGTACTTATTCATGTCTAATTCAAATTTAAGAAAATTAAAAAAAAATAAGTTAATTTATTTTAACAAAACTGTATAGTTAATTTTTATTTCAATTTTTTAAAAGAAATATTGTATGTGCGGCCCAGAAAAAAAAATCATTTTTGCAATGCGGCCCACAAGCGGTCATAGTTTAGACGCCCATGCTTTAAAACTTTACAAAAAAGATTTTGTGCAATATTTTTGTTTTTAGCACAGTGTTTTGAAACAAATGGAATAATCATTTAATTACTGAATAAATAGTAGCAAATAAAAATAATAGTCCAACATCATATATAGAAAGGAAAATGAAAAATTGCAAGGAGAATCGATTTCTATTTTGTCACTTAATATTGTGATTCTGTCATATGTATAATATATATATATATTTACATTACAATTGTAACTATTTAATAAAAAGTAGCTAAAATAAAATGTTTCTTTATTGACTTAAGTAGGAATTGACTTAAAATTTTTTTTTATATATATTACTTGTTTCAACTTTGACTTGCGAATCGTTCTTTTCAAAAAAAACGAAATTTATCAAACATAAATCGCGTTCACACTTATCGGACGAAAACCGGCAACATCGATTACGATGTGTAAATGCACGAATTGAGATCGATTTGCAAAAACTAAGTGAAAGAATTGAGAAACAAATATTTCCTTATTTAAATAAATTAAACATTATTTGTGCATTACATTATAATTATTATATCATCTATGTCTATATACATGAAAAATAATTAAAACAATAGTAATAGAGTTTATTCTGTTTTAAAGTTTCACTCCAATAAGTGTTTGTATTGGATCCAAATCTAATATAAAGCTATACTTTTTATATGCGTCCCACGGGATTATAATTTTTTTCCGAAGTGGCCCGTAAGTTAATTTGGGTTGGTCATTCCTGATTTAAATTATAGGGTAGTTATAGATACTGCTTTGGTTCAAAATTCTCTTCCATAAGATTATCGTCTGCTTTAATTGAATAATTTTCGAAATTCTAATTTATCTTATTATTTAATTCACTTGCTCATACTTAATCGTCTGTTGTTTAATTTACGTTGCTCAGTCGGCGTCTTTTTAATTATTCTAAATTAGTTAATCCAGTCAGGAAAAAGATATGCAATGCGTAATTGGCGGTGATTGAATTTAATATGTATTTATATTTTTTTGCATATTTTTGAAATATAATAATTTATCTAGAGATCTTTCAATCATTTGAGTGATTATAAGAATAAAAGCTGTCTGTAGAATAAAATTTGGCAGCTATTATGCGAATCTCATAGTTTATAATGAAAATATAAGTGATTGTATTATTTAATATTACACAACATTATTTACAAAAATTAAATTTACGTGTTTAGTTCAAAATGTAAATAATATGAAATGTGCATCTTATTGTACGTAATATTCTCATACTAGAGTCGAAATTTTTCTTTATTATTCCCTTTCATTTATTTTTAGGGTCGTAAGTTGAAATAGGTAGTAAGTCGAAAGAAGGTTAATGTTTTAAAAAAATGCCTTGATGAATTTTGTTGAAAAAATGAATAAATATTTATTTCTAAGGGGTTGTGTCCTCTTCCAGATGCACTTGCAACAAAATGGAAAATATTCCAGAAGGAGTTTGAACAAGTTTGTTCAATCCACATTCCCAGGTGGATCCACACAGCTAGCCAACAAGTGACTTTGCATGGTTTTTGTGATGCGTCAGAGTTGGCCTACGCATCGGTCATCTATGCTGTGTAGCCACAAGCCGATGGTAATACCAAGGTGACTCTTCTGGTGGCTAAATCAAGGATGGCACCTCTAAAGCCTGTGTCTATTCCAAGATTGGAACTCAACGGTGCACTATTGCTTGCACGACTTTATGCAACCTGTAAGAACATCTTTAAGGAGTATGATGTTCACTTCTATGCATGGACAAGTGGTTTTATCATGGCTGTCTTCTCATCCAAGGAACTGGAAGTCCAATTCTCATGTTGATCTCTTTTCAAATAGTTTATTCCAACCAAAATATATAACAAATATCGCTAACATAGAGCGAATGGCCCTTTCAGCCGCGTCCAGTAATTTGTTCGTACATTTGGCCGGTAAACAAAAGTACACACCTTATAATTTAAATAGCGCCATCTAGTGGCATACATGAACCCTAACAGGTTGCTATAGTTGTTAAAAAAATTGTGCTTCAAAAGCCAATATTAGTCATTGCTAAGTTAAATAGTTGACAACTAACTTAATGCTGGTATCAGCATAGATAAAAAATAACTATAGTAAAATTAACAAAGGCAAAATTATTTGATCAAAATGTTATCCAGTCACCAATCATCACACGCATGCGCACAATAATACCATACCAAATTAATATAAGTCTTACTTAGCAAGAAAATAGTAAGATAGTACAGGATAAAGTAAAACATTCCTAGTAAGGCATTAGCAAAATCCTAGGATTAGGGGTAAGATTGCAAGGTTAAATAAAAGCTTAAAACGCCGATATTCTTATTTGCCTATATTAAGGAGAAACTGTAGTTGGAACTATTGCTGAAAGGTTTTTTAATACTAAATTTAATATACTAATTTAAAAATTCAAAATCCACCATCTAAGAGAATTAAAAGTAATCTACTGAGAAAAATGTAATAATTTTAAAAGTGATTAAATTTATAAGAAAATTTTTTTAATTTGTAAGAACTTATTGAGAAATATATTCTTTGATGAAATTAAAAACATATGCGTAAAAAAAAAGATGTAAAATTGTATAAAATATTTAAATATTTTTTCATTACAGAGAGGAAGTGTAACAATATATATATATTAAAGTTAACAAAATGTAAGAAATTCGGATAAATTTCAAGCAAGTTAACATTAGGGATATCTATGAATGAATAATAAATATTAAGAAGTAAATTAATACAAACTAACCTTAACTCCTTAATTGGATTGCCCGTATATCGTACGGGCTACTGAAAGCTAGCCACAACTGGTTTGACCTAAGCTGTACGGGCACTGAAATTTCCTTCTTTCTTTCTTTGATTTACATACATTTTTAATTATTATAGTGAGATTTTTGTGCTAGTGTTTTTAAGAGCTGTAGTTTGTCCACAGCACTGAAGTACTTCTCATCTTGGATTTCATTTGTGGTGAAGGCAGGAATTTAGATTCTTGAAACCATTCGATAAAGAACAGGGATTGGCAAGGCAATGTGCAATTTATTGCTTGAGAAGAAATGAAAATGTACTGATAATACAAAAAAGCTGATATTATCTCTGTCCGCATTGCAATGTAAAATTTATACCATGCTTCAAATTGTGTGTGAATATAAGCATACACATACAAAATCTCCAACCGTTTGAAAAAGAGGTACGAACATGAAATTGTTTTGTAAGTATGAGAGAAATTCTTTTAGGATATATGAAGCATTATTCATAGCATCCAGAGTGTACTTATAAAAAGCAAACATTTAGGGGTTCATGTGTTCCACAATTATGAAATAAGAGAATAGAGTGAAAACTTTAAAATTGAAAATTAAAATAAAAGTCTTCCAATTTTGCATTAAGTATTCTATTTAGTTGTACACAATAAGAAAATGTACCTTTTTTGAAACATTTTTGGCAAACAAATTGACCTTTTAAGGAGCTAAGTTTGTTGTAAATATATATATATATATAGAGAGAGAGAGAGAGAGTTCTCCTGATTATGTAAACAGATAAAAACATTCTATAAATGTTGCCAATTTATGTTGGATCAGATTATAAAGTAAACTCAATAACTTCGACGATGCAGGTTATTCACCAAAACATACATATATTCAAGATCCTATACTAATATTACCAGTGTTTTCGAAGAAGGAAAACACACCATTCGATGGAGAATGTTATTTTTCACACAACAATCTTCTCGCAGCGGTCCAGATGTTTGAAGAATACAAAAAAAATGAAAGTAATTAGAAGCAGTTTATTGTAGCTCAGGGGCTCCCTACTGTTTTGCATCATCGTTGATGATACTTATATTCATGCTGCTATCTCATTAACACTATTTCTTTATGCAAGAGAACACTCTGCTTGATACCTTATCTCCAACTGTGGCATATTCTTTTTGTATTAAAAACCACGCGCCAAAAAGAAGTTATCCGTGTGAGACAAAATTGTGTTTGCATATACCTTATGAGAGAGATAGAACGTGGAAATGTTTTATTTTTGGCGGCTAATGATTGAGTAGTTGGTGCTATAACGTATTGTAATGGCTCCTTCGGATTGTGTAAAGAACAGAAAACATCTCAATGATGAGACATAACTTACTAATGCTTCTCAAACAGATATGCTAATAGTATGGACACATGTCACCATTTGAAAGAAAATGTATTGTTGAAGTTGAAGCAAGTATAACCATACAGAGCGCCAAGAAGGCAGCAGTCGACCGAATACGAAGGTAGAACGCTAGGATAGTATGATCGTCCAATCGCAGCTCACAGCCTTTGATGCGTTCTCATCATAATTTGACGTGAAACTGGGACGCGTTTGACTACCATGGTCATTGATAGGTGGCTGAAGTCATGGAGGCAATTTTGCCACCTGTCTCTCACTGCCGAACAACACCAGGCGTGTTTCACGTTATGCCCACACAGCCACTTCATTCTGAAATATCACAGACTGGATTAGAATTGCTTTCAGGGATGGGTTTCTTTCGAAATGAGTCCTGATGATAAGCAAAATTCTATCTGGAGTCGATCAGGACAATGCTGAGATAAGTATCTCAACATTGTCCTGATTGCCCAATCAGGTAAGTGATTGCCATGAATCATGTAACTGGGCAACTAGGAGTTCTGGTATGGGACGTCGTTTCATTTGATATTTGAATCTTTTTTGACAGTCATTCAAGGTGGTGCATCAACGAGGTTCTATGATCCGTACTTTTATGCCTTCTTTCACGGAATCCTTGGCTTACATTTCTACATTTCAATTGGATAATTCCCATTCACAAGCTGCACATCTTTCTACTGCTTATCTTCGTGTTTTTCGAATATTTTCCTGACATGTGCGATCGTCAGATCTCTGACCAATAGAGTGTATTTGGTTTATAGTGAGAAGAGTCCCCAACCGTTGGATCACGTTGATCTAACTCTCCAATGAAAATGTATATGGCATCCTGTAAAAAAGAAAGGAAGAACCAGCATAAATATAAAACTCTATTAATTAGTACGGAATCATTCTGAAAAAGTTTTATATGAATGTGTTATAAACTATTGTAGATTGTGTTTTTTTTATGTGTAACATCTTTTCTCTCGATTGCTGGAGTGATTTCGTGAAAAGGGACGGAAATGCGTAACAGGAAGTTGGGGAAGCGCGCGCTATTCAGTGAAGTTCTGTTTTTTCTCCTTCATTCGGATGGGGCTCCGCCCCATCTCCCACCCCCTGCGGTCTAGGCCGTGGGATCTTTGTTTTTGTTTTCTCACTTTAGGATCAGAGAAGCTAAGTCCTTTAGCCCGCGGTCACTCGCGCCTGTTTTTGCTACCGTCGTTACTCGCGGGGTGTAGAGAACCCAAAACCCCAAACTTTTAATACGTGTATTTAAATATGAATAAATTATAATTTAAAAAAACTAAAGAACACGCTTTTATACTGAATCGAACTAAAAAGTAAAAAAATAATTCTTAATATAAGAATAAAATGAGGAACGAGAAAATTAATGTCATTGGGGTAAAAGCGTGGAGTGTTCTATAAATATATAAATTGTTATAGAGTTTCTAACTTCTTTCAATTCCGAAATTGCACCCCACGCTTTTACCCCAATGACATTAATTTTCTCGTTCATCATTTTATTCTTATATTAAGAATTGTTTTTTTACTTTTTAGTTCGACTCAGTATAAAAGCGTGTTCTTTAGTTTTTTTAAATTATAATTTATTTTTCATTTTTTAGTTCGATCTACAATAAAAGCGTGTTTTTTAGTTTTTTAAACTGTCATTTATTCATTGTTAAATCTATCCTTGAGTTTGATATTTGGAGCCAGAATTACGTGGCTGCTGAACTAAGTCTTGCTCTTCAATGGATTTTAATTAAAAGGTCTGAAGTGTATTTATTCTCTCTGTTTACGGGGCCTCGGATGAGTCCCGTATCGTTATATTAGATTCCGTCTCAAAAGAACAGGTCAAACAAATAAAATGTGTGGTAAGAAGAAAAAAGTTCGAATTAAAAAAAATTTAATGTACCATGTTTCTATAACGGACTAAAAAGTATAAAATTCCTCCTTTTCGTTTTTTTCCCCCTTCTTTTTTCACATTTTAATGCATTGTCATCCACTTCTGAGATATGGTCCAAATTTCAAGTCTCTAGCTCATCGGAAAGCCACACAGTTTAAAATCAATTACAAAATTCCACCCGGACAGACATTAAGGAAAGCGAGTTAATAAAAACATGGTAATATTAAGTTTCAATCGTATTCTCACCTTTTAAACGTGTTGCAATAATGTTAATTCGTATCATCACTTCTAAACGTATTGCTTTATAAAAATAAAAAATATTTAGCAGTCAGAAGATAAATTATTTTTTTTCACATGCACGAGCCTTTTTTACTTTTATTTTCAGAAAAATGTTTATATTATAGTAAGAAATTGATAACACACACTCACCCTCCACTTTCTCACATACAGAACACTTTTTTTTTGTTTTATTTTTATAAACCACAAGTGTATTAATTAAAAACACTCGCTGTAGGGTTACACCTTTTTCTTTTAGTCGCTAAATCTGGAATTAGTCGCCAAATCTGAAAATGGTACTATATCGAATTAGTCACCAAATCTGAAAATTGTATGTGCAATAAGTTGCCAAATCTGGAAGTGGTGTATGGAATTGTCGCCAAATCTGATTATCGTGATTCCTGACGATCCTGATGAGGACAATGGAACAAAATTATGAAATTATTGTATTGTCATTGGTCCTTGACAAGTGTGCAAAATTTCGAATTAATCTGACCTTTTTAAGTGGGTGAAAATTGAGTTCCAAGATTCCGTTACATGCAAGTGAAACTTATAAAAGCGTGTTAAAATTTTTTTTAGTCAATTATGATACATTTTTATAAAGAACAAGTTGCTTTTTGTATTATACAAATAAAATTATTAAATTTATTGCATAAAAATGAGATTAACATTAATTTAAACTAAACCTACAAAATTTTCATTTTAAAATACATTAACTTAATATTATAGCCGGGGTGTAGAGAACACCCCGCGTGAGTGATCGCGGGTTAGGCAGAGACGTGGTTAGACAATGACGAACGTGTTTCGATACCTGACTTCGATTGCTGCGTACAATTTAAACGACCGGGCCACAGAGCAGCTGGTGTTGCGATCTATTGTAAGCAAAACAACTCACATGTTGTGGCTCGACATATGGATATTACTTATCGTCAAACAAGTGGACTGGGTATTGTTAGTCAAGATATTGGGGACATATGCGCGGCAAAATGCTTATTTGAAAATGGACAAAGTGATTTCGGTGGTCGCATACATTTCTCCGAATCAAACGTTTCAAAAAATTAAAGATTTCCTGCATTTTTTACTTTTGCCGATTTTGAGTGGTAATTTTAAAGTTAACTTCAGTTTGCTAGAAGCCGAGCCACTCGTAGCTTTTTTGAATGATGAACTCAAGCTCGAAATGAACACAAATCGAAATGTTTCGACAACTAACAGTGGTACTGTTATTGACGCTATTTTTCAACGGTTTTTAAATACTTTGAAAACACAAGTTTATGTGTCATATTTTATTTATCATAAATTATCATTACCGCTCTTCCCCAAATTGAACAAGAATAATTGTTTTTGATAAAAAATTGCATTACTCCTTGTGTTAATTAAATAAAATTTTCATTAAAGATATAATTACTCCATAGAAAATTATTTCCAATCATACTCGATTCATTTTTTTCAGGATTTAAGTTGCTATTGCGAATTGACGATACTACGATAACGTGTCAGATGTTACACATCGTATGCGACTACTGTAAGGCTCGTTTTTTTTTAAATATTGGAAGTTTGTATCTTTACACGTGCGAAAAAATGCTCTTTATATTCCATTTTCTATTAAACCATAGAATAATTTTATTACTTAACATATTTTTTTAATATTTTCTTTTTAAGCAACACGAACGAAAGAAGAGGGGGAAAGTTACATTCTGAGTGTTGTAGCGACGCCTCATTGGACAAACACTTTACGACTTCACTTGTAAATTTTGAAGCACGAGGGTGAGCAGAATAGCCATATGGGTCATTGTATTCTTCAAAAAGAGACCGTATATTCTTCTCTCCCGCATGGGCCAAAACAGATGTTGAGCCGATTCTGGAAACGGCTTGATGTTACATACTCTTCCTTCTTCAACATCCAGATGTTTAGTCACATATTTATAGAAGGACATCCTGTTGGACAGTTTTTTTTTTTTTTTTGCACACGTGGGCACGACGTTTAATTGAAAATACGATGGTCAGATGACAACGATCACAGCTGTACTTATTTGATGAACCGAAGGTCATTGTACATATTACATTACACAAAATGAGACAGCGGCATAGGTAATTCAGGTATTCTTCTCTCCCGCATGGGCCAAAACAGATGTTGAGCCGATTCTGGAAACGGCTTTGATGTTACCATACCTCTTCCTTCTTCAACGTCCAGATGGGTTTTAGTCACAACTATTTATAGAAAGGACACTCCTGTTGACAGTTATCCATTACTTCGTTCGTTTGCACACGTGGGCCACGACGTACTTAATTGGTAAGAATCCCAGCCTGTTATGAGAAAGGCATACCCTGGAGGGTATTCCCAGTGTCAAAGTGACAGGTCCATTGATAGACCCTCCATATGGCTTACGAGGTACGGTGACGTAGTTGATCTCAATTGCGACGGCCTTTTGTCTCAAAGAACCAAAGGAGTTGGGACCAAGACAAATGATGCCGAGTGCAGACTCGCCACGCTCGACAATCAGACATTATTGGGGTATGTAAAAGAGGCCCACCCAAAGGATTTAAAGAGTTGATTCGGAAGGTGACAAGTATATTTTATTTCTTCAGTGATACAAGCGAAAGAGGTCGCGAGGACAGCCGCATCCGGTAGACGGTCATCTGAAGATCTACGAACGTTTATCCGGACATGAAATTTCTCCAGCGAAAGGTTGCGAAGATTAGAAGCATTGATTTTAATTTTTTACAATTAATTTCTAAATAAAAGATATTTTGGCCCAAAGCTGTGTAATCCCTCTCACTACCCAGAAATTAAAAAAATTGGAGGTTCACAATGTATTCTGGCAATAAGGTAAAGAATCAAACCAAGTGATTCAATGTTACCATTTTCAACAATCTATTCGAAAATTAAAACTGTGTTTACATTAATTCTTGTAGAACCATGAGTTTGCTAATAGTAAATTTTCGTATGTAGCTGTTTATTTTAGTTTATTTAGACGTAAAATAAATAAAAATCAGAAGAAAAATACAGAATAATGAGTAATTTTTTGGAATTTTATGGAAAAGAATAGAATTGACACATTGAATTATTTATCATTATCAGGCATTTTTTAATTGTTCAAATATGTTTAGATACTGCACAAAATTTTGCTTGCCGAACAACATAAAATATAAGGAAACAAGTAATATAAAAAAAAGTTTTAAGTCAATTCCTACTTTGAATGGATGAATTGAAAGTATTTTATTAACGATTGAAAATTTGAACAAATATAGAGAGACTGTGAACTAATAGTAGGAATTATAAAGTAATACATTACTGGACACAAACTGAAATAATAACAAAGTACAGTCCACCAATGTTTTATCATTTGCACCAATTATATATATATATATATAATTGGATACAGTTTCTTTTTTTACTTTTTCTAAATGTTTATGTTTACGCAATTGCGTTCGGCATTCATTCTATTTTGACATTCTGCAGAAAAAAGGCAGATTTTATCATTAAATACGACAGTTATTGGTTTTAAAGGTTCCCCTTTTGTAGTGAAAGGGTTAAACAGAATATCGCATGCACAAGAATAATAGCATTGAAAATAGATTTTTAAAATGTCTACAAGTGGTATAAAAGAGATGAATTTTTTTAGGATGATTGCACATAAAAAAACTCCCTCTTTTCTTTTAAAGCAGAATGCGACAATGAAGCATGAATACAAAGACAAAGAACATTGAAAAACCTTCTACTTACAAAATAGTTTCGTAAAAAAAGCTCTAATGAGCAATCTTTAAGCGTAACACACACATGATTCAAGCTGCCAGTGATGAGACTGACTGAAGTACCAGTCAATGACGTATGCGGAAGAAAGAAAGCTCACAAATGTTCAAACAATTGTTTTCTGAAACAATTTTTTAAAAAGTTCTTTAAAAAAAGTTGTTGTTTCTTTTTTCTTTCAAAGACAAATTTTGTACACGATGGTTTGGAATTGGTCATGTCACATATTTTTGAAATAGTGACGATAATTCTGGTGAGATAAATATCTTCATAACAGGCAATTAGGGTTTAGTAAATAAAGCTTTTCAGATGTCCTGTGAAAACTAAATCCAATCTGGACATGCCATAAGATTTAGGGAAGAGGCGGCAACAAAAAAACCACAGCGTGAGAAATCATTGTTCGTTAAAATGAACATTCAGGTAGTTCCTGCTGATAAAAAATAAGACACTATACGAGGGAATAAATTGACCAATTGCGCTTGTTTTCTTCTAAGCTACCACTTGTTTGTGAAACACGTATTGTAAGACAAAAACTGTTACTTATCGCCAAATTTTATCCTCTTATAAAATATGAGCCATCTCTCTCTCTCTCTTTTCTGACAAACCTTATCTAAGTGCATACATGAAGTTGCTTAAAAACTCATGGTATAAATTTTAAAGGGTTGTAGTGAAGTCCGAAGGGGTCCGAAGCCGAGTAATTTAACCGCTACACCAAAATGATCACCATGGTGCGGAGGTTGTTACTGGCTTATGTAAATGATACCGCTACAGAATACTGCAGCAAATATCAATTTTATAGACTTGAATGTGGGGCTAGTGTTACTTTTGATCAAAGACACTAGAGACTCTCATGTAAGAAAAACAGTTTATCTAGTACATCTTTGTCAACTACTTCTTACACCAATACTTACAATAAAATTGTATCTATGAACAATAGTACATGTCTGTTGGCATCAATTGAAGGAATGGTGTATACTTTCCAAGATACTGTGCATTTATCATGTATGTGAAATCGCAATAGATATTTGAGATATAGGTGTTCTATGGTACATTATCCCAACGAGTCGCTACCAAGCTTTCATTACTGTAGTTAGACGCAATATGGAACAATTATTACAAACATAACTGAAACGAAGTAGTAAGCTGGGTTTAAATTAAACAGTTGTGACGGATCTGTAAGCAATCTTCACACTAATTCCCTTGGGGGAAACTTTGGGCTAGCATTCGCGTTAATTCACAGCCATCCCCCAAGAAGAAACCCTGATATGGAGATGAGTTTGACACTATAAAGTCAGGGTTAAATAGTTGCAAGATAGAAGGAGCAGAGAAACTGTTGTGACCTTACGAAGGTGAGATTTAAATTGATTTTCATAACTTGAGTTAAGAACGGAGTTTGCCACTATATTAAATTAGTGGATTGGGAATTTATAGTCTAAGATAGATTAGATTAAATTAAACTGATTACTTACTCTTTTTCACTTAGAGTAGATTGCTTTCTTTATATCACTCCTGGGGCATCCTCTAGTGGTTTAACTTGTGGTTGATTAGTGTGCTTGAATACTAATAAAATAATAATTATTATGGAAGTTTCTGGTCAAGCTTTGTTTCCCCCACACCCTTAGATAGGCAGGACGGTGAAAGAACGACTTCAACGGAAAATCACTCACACAGTTTGTAACCTTACTTGTTTGTTTCTTTTTTTATGTTTCAGCTCAGGGATTTATGCATTGTTATCGTACATTTTCGTGCTTTCGAAAGATATATGACAATAAATTTTTAGACGTAACTATATGAAGATAGGAAAGCGTAGATTTTGGCGCATGTATCAAGGTGAAAAAGGAATTTGGATGCAGAGATGATGGTATTGAGGAAATGATAGTGCTGTTTCATGAAAGAAACCGATTTTTTCAGCTGGATAAACATCCAATGACCTAAAAGCGAAGTGGTTGATGTAAAAGGCTGGGAAGGATTTATCCGATTTTATGCCGTAGTGAATTTTTAAAGTTGCGTTATGTGATAACAAAAAAATAAAAAAATTAAAAAAAATAATTAAAAATGATTATTTCGGGAAAAGAATTCATTTTTAGTAATTAGAAAGACGGAAGATCTAACAAAGGCAATCTCAATACGCACATTTTTAGTTGTCAGCAGACCACCGATTAGTGTAGGGCAGTGGTCTTCAATCTGTGTTCCACGGAACCTTGGGGTTTCACAATGTATACCGAGGGGGGTTCCACGAGTCACAATAAAAAAATCGAAAAGAAACTTATAGATGTGTATGCAAAATGGATTCACGTTCTTCTGAAGTTTTTATAATTACAAATATCTAAATCTCAACCTATTCATTAAAACCGAAAATTTCAGTTACATATGATATCTTTATTTTGCAGTACTTTTTAAGCTTTTATTATAATATAATAAAGGGTTATTAAAACGTTTTATCTTTATATATTTACTTCCTTCTAGATTGTACATATATATTGGGTTTCACGAGATAATTTTATACTCGTTAGTTAGCACAATGTCTTGCAAAATAAATAGCTTTCTAATGGAAAATACACCTTTTTGTATTTGTGGGAGAAAGGCCACTTATAATGAAGTAGAGAAGCAACATATCAGCATATTCTATGTTTACATCTTAATTTAAGCAAAAACAACTCCTGAATGTTCTGTTGCGAATTCTCATGCAAAATACACAGTATTTCTCACACAGATATAACCATTTAAATTGCATTCAGATCCCAGTTACTAACAGGGGCATTGCTACCACCGTATCAATGATATGGAGCCTCCAAGTAACGGGGGCTCCAAAATACGCAAGCAAACAATCGTAAAATATTAAGGGATCCAGAAAATACAAGGAATTAAGGACAAGGACAAGGTCCACACATGACTAGCTACGCTAGTGGTTACTAAGTATAATGCATGGGTAGGTGACACTAGGACAAGGGTGGGTAGGGTGGTTTTCAAGGGTGCGGGCTAAATCTAATTTTTTCAAGGAGTTGCGGTCCACCCAGTGTCAGTGGCGCACACAAGGGACGGGAAGGGGTCCACGGGTCCGGACCCTCCCTCATAACCCTTCATTTTTTTCCAATTCATTATAGTCCCATGTATATAGTATGTAAAATGTAATTAAATATTTGTTATTAATCATTTTTTTATTTATTAATTTTGATTAATTATTCAATAATTTACTTTTTGCTGTTTTTCCCCCCCGAAAATCGACAAAATCAAAAAAATATGTTTGGCTACGTATTGGGGTATGATAAGAGAACAGTAGACCTTCAATCCTCGACCCCCATCTCTTCAAAATTTCTTGTGTACGCTACTGCCCAATGTCTTAGGTGGGGTGTGAGGTAAGGAAAAGAATATGCACTTACCTGCTGAACTAAAATAGAAAAGCAACACTTTTAAAACCGTGTTTAAAGCAGAACACAAGATACAAACGTATTAATAATAGCCCCAAATATAATTATATCAAATGATACATTTATTATGAAACAATTCAAAATACATTAAAAAAATGAAACTTTTTTTTATCTAAAGTTAGTTTTTGTTGTTTAGTCTGCGTACTGTCAGTCAATCTTGAATTTTCCGTGTATAATTACAAACTGGTAAAATTTTTAGGCGGTCACCCCAAAATGTCTTGGTGGTCCCCCGGTCGACCGCGATCGATTCAATGCCCACCCCGGCACTAGGATCACAAATCAATTTTATTAATGAGTAAATTATACTAAAAAATTGAGTAGAATTTTTTAATAAAAAATGCAATACTTTTACTAATTGTGTTTGCATAAAGTACCTATAACATATTGATCTAATTTAAATATTAATTTGAGATATATTCTACTAAGTATGTGTATGGGGTTCCATGAAAACACTTTCTAGTTCTAGGGGTTCCATGAAAACACCTTCAAGTTCTAGGAGTTCCATGAGTAGAAAAAGTTTGAAGACCACTGGTGTAGGGGTATCTAATTTCGTTTCCGACTAATTCACAGAAAAAGTGAGCATCGCTACTTCATTAACCTTTACGGAAAATTTGGGGATATCAGGGATCAGAAAGACTAGAAAAAAAGAACCAACAAAGGGGACCCTGAGAACTCTAGATTTCAGTCAGCAAAACACAGTATCCTGAATGTGACAGATTAACTGAGAATCATCTCAAAAGAAGCATTCCAGCATTACTCCTGGCAGTATCAGAACCATTTAGAGAAATTTAATATTGTTGTATCAGAATATGAGTGTTTCTTTCATGAGAATAAGGATCAGATATTTGTTGAACACAAATCGCATGTTCCAAACAATGCAAAGATGAAATTAAAAAGCTCTTGAGAAAAATGTTTTTCATCAGCTTCCAAAAAGAGAAAGTCGACAATCATTTTTGTTTATGCATTAAAAAACTGCTTGCTGCGTATTATTACAATGCTTTAACACTCCTAATTTATCGAAAATAAAGCGTTATGTTATGGAACATAGCGATGTTGCATAATCATATATCTATACTTTAGAATTTAAGAAATATCGAACGCAATATCATACGAGGGTCACTTCGAAATTTTTGAGATACTCCTAGGTTTTTAAAGTTAAACTAACAAAATTTTAGGAGTGTTCAAAGTAGTCTCCTCCAGCATCAATGCACTTTTGTAGACGAATTTTTTACCGATTAAAGGCCTCAAACTATTCATTTCTTGGAACATTTATAGCCACACCAATATCTTCTTCTGAATGAAAACGACGTCCACATAAGTTCTTTTTTAGATTAAAAAATAACCAAAAGTCACACTAAGCTGGATCCGGAGAATAAATTGGATGTTTTATCACTTGATTTTTTTTGTTTAAGAAGCTCAAATGTTAGTTCAGCTGATTGGGAAGATGCATTGTCATGGTGAAGCATTAGTCCCCCTAACATTCACTTTTTGCAGAATTTCTGAAAGACATTTAGGGCTATACCAGTTTGCTGTTACTATATTATGTTCTTCCAACTTGATGACTTTGATCAATCCCGTACTTCTGAAGAAAACGGCATACATTACTTTTTCATTGCTCGTAGTCTTTGGCGGCCTGGGATCATCTTCATAGACCCATGCTTTGTTTTCTTAATGTGCTGCAACGTCAAAGAATGACATCTAGTTTTCATCAATTGTTACAATTTTAGAAATGATGCGGTGGCCACCATCATTTAGCAATTTAAGAGTTTTTTTACTGATTCTGACACGCTCCTCTCTTTTTACTGCTCGGTTAAATTATGGAGAACCCAACGGCAAACTACTTTATTCATAAGTAATTCTTCATGAATAATTTTGTGTATGGTTGTGGATCCAATATTAAGTTCCGTCTGTATCATTTGGTAGGTACAGCGATTATCACTCATTAACATTTTTCGTGTGGCAGACACATTATCCGGGATTACTGCCGACCGTGGCCTTCCTGTGTGATCTACATCCTGAAGAGGATTGCGACCACTGTAAAATTATTTAAACCATCTGAATACAGTAGCACGACATGGAGATTCATCTCCAAATGCTAATTGCAGCCGTTAAACGTATTTGTCTTGATTTAATCCAGCTTTAAAATTATACAAAATCATAGCATGATAACGTTTTCGTGTCAACATTTTCTCTAACGTCTAAAATTTATTCTACGCTAAATAGCTTGACGTAAGTCAGTAAAAAGTCGTCTGCTGTGTTAAAATACTTTATTATTTTCAAATTAAACCGTTGATTTTCTCTTGTAACTTCCCGTCTGACGGTATCTCAGAAATTTCAGAGTTACCCTCGTATAATGTGAAAAAAAAAATTCAGAACAGTTGTGTTTATTTTCTGCATAAATATCAAAACAGATATGAAATATTTATTGATGATCTACTTAGAAGACATGTTTCTTCAATACACCTTTACATTACGCTTATTTGTACCACAAAAGAATTTCTCTTTTATTATCGATCCGTGTTGTTTATTTTAACGCATAGTTGAGTAGATTAAAATATATTATGTTATCAAAGCATAAATTAATACATAAAATTTCAGTTTTCTCATTTTCTGGCGAAATTTTAAAGGTGATACTTTTATACGTAAGCTATTGATGCATGGGGTTTACTTCAACGAGGGATCATTATGCGTTTACATATAACCCACTTTTTTTTACATGTTTTGAAATAATACTGTCCAAAATAACCTTTTTCTCACTACAGCTGGTTTATTTTTGTCTGATTTAGGAACTCTGACAGCTCCGTGAAAGGGTGAAGATGAAATTTATTTGCAGTTTAAGTTTTGAGGATCTTATAGTTACAATTTGTGCAAGGGCTTGGAATACAGCATTTTAAACTTCGATCGAAACTTAGAATATATCCTAAAGTTCCAATAACATTTGAAGATTTTTTTAGTTGGCTATCTGTTAATTGTGCCCTTAATTGTCTCCTGGAACTTAATTGTCAATAATACTACACGGATCATACAATGAAAATCGTTTAACACAAAACTGAGGTTACTGAAATATTTTTTCGTGTTAAAAGAATTTCGTGTTAAAGGATATTGCAATATATATATATATATGTGTGTGTGTGTGTGTGTATTCTCAACAAAATTAAGTTACTTAGAGTATATTTTATTTGCTCAGGTATGCATATATGCATGTATTTAATAAAAATCAATAAAACAAAAATATTCAGAAAAAATTAATGAAATTTCATACAAGCTTTAAAGCTTTTTGAAAAATATTTATTGTGTTTTTGGAAAACAATTTGATATTTTTCTTTGAATTGTCTTTTTTAGCATCAAATGGTCAGCAAATTGTTTGATGTTGTCCAATTTGTTATTCATTTCACGATTGAAAAATGTGCGTCTAAATAACTGCGCATACTTTTCATGATGTTCGTCATTTCGGATGAGGAGGGAATAGGAGGTGCATTATTCATTTCATTTTCGCCGTCAGAATCTGTATCGATGTTATTTTTTGAGCTTTGAACAAACTCCAAAATGTCTTTGCCTTCCATAATTGGGGCTGTACACACATTAACATCATCTACTGCAAATAATTCTTCCGATGATACAGTAGGACAGTGCAATAATGCAAAACCCCTCTTAAATCTCGCCTGCGCGGCTAATAGTTTCGTTATTTTGTTCATTCCGAGAAGGGAAGTTTTTTCGTGTTAAGCTATTTTCGTTTCGTGTTAAGAGAAAAACAAAGCATGGAAATATATAGTAATTTGTCAAGACCGTTGTATTATTTTGTGTTAACTGATATTTCGCCCAAAGTATTTTCGTGTTAAATGTATTTTACTGTATATTGGAACACGGTAAACGCAACTAAATGTGCTCGCTCTTTTCATCTGTCAAATTCTCTAACCTCCAAGACTAACTAACGCTACTTCTTTCTGGCTTCTTGCCAAGAGTGAAGGGAAACCACCTGGAGATATTGCAAAACAAATACAATTTCAATAAGCAGGTGTAAGAGTACAAGGTATTATACAAAGAACTTACAAGAACAAAGGAGAGAGATTAACCTTTATGATTTTCCCATAAAACAGTCGATGTCTCAAAATATTTTGGAAAAAGATGGATCTTCTTGAAGAGAGCTTCTCAAAACATTATTACTCAGCTAAAATCTTTATTTGATTCGAACACTCGGATGTGGTAGATACCGGTCTCGATTCTTCTTGCGTAAGCAAATGTCCATATTATCGACGGGAAAAATAAATTAATAATATTTCGAGTATTTTTCCTTTTAGTTTTTGTTCTTTGATCAGGAAATATTTGTGTTCCAAAAAATGTTTTTAATTATTATTTGCAACATTTTAATTATTGTATCAATTGTGTTTGTGTGTTTTTAAATGTTATAGTGTTAAATATAGGGAAAATACGTTCAAAACGCGAAAACGCTTAATGTATCTTACTACCCTAAAATTATGAATTTTGCCAAAAATTGACAAAATTTTTATATGAATTTATTTTATAGGCCATCTTATTAGCTTTATAAAAATACCAAGCTTATTATTTTCCATTCGCTACAACAAAAGCTACAAGTATTTTAGTATAAGCGATGCCATTACTTTAAGCAAGAGATGTCATACTTTAAAACGCGTATTACTCGAAATGTATTTTTTTTTTTTTTATTTTTTTGAAATTTCTCAAACTGGGGCAGCGATTGCTGTAAATGTTTTGAAAATAATTAACTGAAATATTTTTTGTATGTTCTATATAATAGTAGAAGCGTTTTAATCTTCAAATTTATCAATCACTATTTTATTACAAAATTTACAATCTCTTATGTGAATATAATCACTGTTTTTTTAAGCAATTTCATGTAATAACTAAGATAAAGTGCTCTAGTTTTTGTAAAAATTAAAATACCTCTTATCTTTAAGATCATTTCAAAAATAAATAACATAGCAACACATAAGAATTGAAAAAAAAATGAAAATTTGTTCATAAACGTTTGGTACAGAATGCGTCCCGTTTATGTTGAAATGGTGCATTTATCCGCTGGGATAGAACCAGGTACCTTTGGATCCGAAACCGAGTAACTTACCCACTACACCAAAATGATCACCATGGGGCAGAGGTTGTTACTAGTTTATATAGATGGTACCGCTACAATGTTACTTTTTGTAAATATTTACCAACTTTTTCCCGTTTTAGAAAATAATAATTTCTTTTTCTATTCTTAATTTTAGCATAATTTTCTAAAAAAATACTAAACAAATCTAAAAACGAGGAAAAAATCCTTGTATCTCTATTTTTTTTTTTTTTAAAAAAAAGTTGTCAAGTAGTCGGATACCTTAAAACGAAATATCTGTTAACACGAAATAATACAGCGGTTCCGCGAAACTACTACGTATTTTCATGCATTTTTTCTCTTAATACGAAACGAAAATATCTTAACACGAAAAGATTTCCCTTTTGAGAATGAACAAAATACGGAAGACATCAGCCGAATTGGACTGTCCTACTGTATCATTAGAAGAATTCGGTGCAGTTGATGATGATAATGTGTGTACACCCTCAATTATGGTAAAGACAATTTTGGAGTTTGTTCAAAGCTCATAAAATGTCATTGATATAGATTCCAATGACGAAAATGAAATGAATAATTTAGCTCCTGTTCCCACCGCATCCGAAAAGGGGAACATCATGAAAAGTATGCTTAGTAGTTTGGGCGCGCACACACATATTCTCTCTCTCTCTCCAATTGGTGAAATGATTAACAAAATGGGAGACATCCGTCAAATTGTTGACAATTTGACTTCGTTGACAATTGATGCTAAAAAAACAATGCAAAAGAAATTGCAGATTATTTTCCAAAAACTCAATAAATGTTTATTTTTTCAAAAAAACCTTGCAAATTTAGTATTAAATTTCATTAAGCTCTAATTAATGTTTTTGTTTCATTGATTTTTATTAAATGCATGCATATATACATACGTAAGTAGATAAAATATACTCTAATAAACTTAATTTTGTTGAACTATGTTTTTTTTTGTGTGCAGTATCGTTCAATACGAAAAAATATTTCAGTCCCCTCAATTTCGTGTTAAACAATTTTCATTGTATATAAATGTGAATGCACGTATCGTATATTTCTGAATATAAGCCTATCCGCGTGTATACCGAGAGTAAGTGTTTTCAGTACTTTCGTATTATCGCAACAATCGCCAACTCTATTAATAACTCGCCAAGTTGGCAACCTCGATTTCCTAAGTGTCGTAAGCGCAGAATTGTCCACCAGGTGCTTCGTTTCATGTTATGTCGCCAATAGGTTGAGATAATACGTAAGTATACTGTTTCTTCTTCATTTGTCGAAATTCTAAGCCTGTAAAAACTTAATTGAAAAAGTTCCTGTAATTTTTAAACATGTCGCCATGATGGTGAAAATGAAATTACGGAGGTTAAGGAAATTGCTCTGAAGTAAGAAACTCTAAAGATAAAATTTTATTTATGGCAACCCAGTCTGAAAATCTAACAAATTGTTTTCATTCATTTCATTTTGATTAATATCTATGTTATTTATAATTTCTGCACAATTTTTTGTTTGGAAAATGAGAAGAAAGATAAATTCGTATACTGGACCTGATCGTCGACCAATGTTTCATGCCCTGGAGGAACAGGTAGCTGTATGGTGATCATATACAAATACA
Source organism: Trichonephila clavata (assembly GCA_019973975.1). NCBI lineage: Eukaryota > Metazoa > Arthropoda > Arachnida > Araneae > Nephilidae > Trichonephila > Trichonephila clavata. The sequence continues at coordinate 36,194 of BMAO01017325.1, forward strand.
TTTCAACATCCCAATTGTGAATACTTCGAACTATTCTGAAACTCGGATTCTCACACTGACATTAATGAATTTATATGACATTTTTCTCTTCTTTTAAAAAAAGATACCAAAAACTCTCGGTTTATTCAAGGAAATATACGGTATATAAGAACGTATGCCGCTGTTTTTCACCAATCTTTTTACACAGTTATTCGATTTAAATAACATTGCTTATGCCGGCTGAGTGGTATGATTGGTTTGCCGCTGGTTTCTGCACCCAAGGTTGCGGATTAGTCCCCGGCCCAAGTCGGTGGATTTTAATGATGCAGAAAACCAACAGGGGGCATGTCGTATGATTATACGCCATGTAAAAGATCCCTAGAGCATCTATTTGGCTTAGGTGTTCTCGGCAAAATTAAATCCTAGTATAGGTTCACATCGGAAGAGCTCAGGTGCCTCCCTCTAGGGAGGAAACTGGGAGTTACCTGCGGCGACTGGTATCCGTCTGTAGGGGACCGCACTAAAAAGAGACACCAGTTTCCGGAAATGTACTAGGTGTGCAATGGTAAAACACCAATTCGCAGAACGTTAAGAATAAAAAAAAAACAGTACTGATTCCATTTCACACATATTTGCTTTACGAGAAACATAAAGCATATTTTTCTGTACGGAATTTTTGTATGCGATTTTTCGACGAACATATTTACAGAGTAAAAAAAAAATGTGTTTTTTATATATATTTTACCAATACATTAAGTTAATTATTCTATACTTGTACTGTTCAAAGTAATAATAGAATTAAACCTCTACATAATATACTGTCAGTTCTAGAAAAAGAGCTTTAACGAAGCCAGAGGTCTGGTTTGTAAGTATCCATAAATCGCAGCATGTTAAGCAAATACCTACACTTTATTGAGGAAGCAGATTTGTTTTAAAAAGTTTAAACTACCTGAAAACTCTTGAATTTGACAGCTATACCTAAAATTAGATTGAAAACAAACTACGAAAATTACGAAAATCTCTCGACAAAAGAACTTCCAGGGGAAAAAATAAATATACGTATTTCGAAATTAATGCAGCATCGTGATAAGAAAAACTAAAAGTTACGTTGACATGGCTTAAAGAGTTCTCTTCGAATATTTTCCCCATTGTCGTTGCACGGACATTATTCATTAGTTATAGACAGTGTGTGGTGAATTCAAACAAAGCATGTTATACTCGCCAAATTGGGATATATTTGGTTCGCAATAATAATTTCATTTTGATGAATTCTGAAAATGTTCTTTTGTTATTTTTTGATATAATCTGACAATCTAAGCAAAAAGTTGCCAAAAAATGCCAAAATCGCAAATTAGGAATCTGCATTTAATCTTTTACCTTAGCGTCAATAGAAAAGAAGTTTGATTGCTGGAAGAAACCTTTTAAGTTATATTTTTTAAACGTTGTTTAATTAAATTTAATTCACACGTAAGCATCGTTCTCGAAATTAAATTTTAGGAAATTGTTCACTCAAAAAACAAAAAAAAAAAAAAAACACCCACTAATAAAATGCGTTCAATGAACTGTTTTACATATTTGACGAAGCCTGGTACAAGTCGGAGGATTTTCATGATACAGAAAATCGACAGTGTTCAGGTCGTATGATTATACGGCATGTTAGAGAGCCTGTTTGGCTTGGGTGCTCTCGGCAAAATTGAATTCCTAGTACAATTTCGCACCGTTCGAGCTCAAGCGCCTTCCTCTAGGAAGAAAACTGGGTATCAAAATAACATTGCGGCGCTTAACATCCACCTCGACGCCGCATTAAAAAGTGATACTAGCTCCCGGAGAATGTACTAGTTCTGCAATGGTAAAATACCCATCCGCAGCTCCATTTGAAAAAAAAAATGTCTTTGAGGAATTGAAATCAATGCAAATGGGGTCAACTTTATTGTGGCTCAACTTAACGATATATTTTTTAAAGGATAATTTTCTGCATTTAATGACATTGATATAGATCTATGAATTAATATTTGTGAAAATTTTTAAAATTCAAATAGAAAGGGAACTTTAAATTTTTTAAGAGATACCCGAATAATAATATAAAACATTGTTGGGAGAAAATAAGCAGTAAAGCCTTGTATATAAATTAAGTAAAAAAGATGGCATTGCCTGTAAACTACGACAATTTTAGATTGATGTTATATTGTCAATATTCGACAAAAACATCTAAGCTTATTTTTCAAATTTTAGGACTTCGAAAAAATTAAGCTGTTTTAGAAAGTTCGGTTTTTAATTTAGCCAAACAAAAAGGCATCGCCAATTTAAAAAAATGCTGTCATCGTTAATATTACTGCGATCAAGCGAGTGTAGAAGCTGTTTTCACTACTGTTATACGGTTTTAAGCGACATCTTTTGATTGAACGAAATGGGTCGACTGTGTAATGCGCAAGTATCGAAATTTTTATTTTTTATTTTAAGTAGTTATATATAACACAAGTTAAAAAAAAGCTAAAAGAAATAATCGAATTCTTCAGAATCTGTCACATAATAGATCTTCTACCTTGCAGACTGTATACTTTAGAGAGAACTTTAGACTTTTAATTTACGCATGTCGCCAGAGTGTCATTGAGATTGATATTTTCTGTTTAGTATTTTAATTACCTGTGTCTTTTTTGATTGAATATTCACACACAAAGGGTTCACTCATAGGTTTTGTTTTCACTTTGAAATTCATCAGAGTTTCTTATATATAGGAATTATTTTTATTTTTAAAGTTAAGATTTTGCTTTCAGTCAAACATCTACAATATTTTTAAATTGTATTTGTATTTTTAGAAGAGTTACTTTTACATTAAATTCATCAATTTCTCGCTATATGGGGACCAATCCAGGTAATAGGAAAAAATATTGTATGAAAAGGTAAATTTCTTTAGTAAGAAAAAATGTGAGAAAATAATATTTTCCAACATTTTTCCCAAGAAAATAACATAGTCATGGGAATAGAAAGCACTTTAACAAAACTGAATGTTAGAAAAGTTATGTGAACATTTGAGTAACTGCTTTATGCATCAGTGTTCAGCAATGACAGCCCTACACCTACAAATGCATTCATGCTAACTACCTTTTCATAACCTGTCTCAGTCTCTTTTAAAGATACACTTCTTGCTTTTGGAATCAATGTTACTCTAATAGAATTTTTTTTGGAGCTTCAGACTTATTTTAAAGTACAGTGAAAATCGCTTAACATGAAACTGAGGGGAACTGAAATATTTTTTCGTGTTAAAGGACATTGCAAAAAAAAAAAAAAACTTATTCATATATTCATCAAAATTAAGTTTATTAAATTTTTTACATAGATATGTGTATATGCATGCATTTAATACCCGTAAAAACTGTTCAAACATGACACGATTTGTTCTCTTTTTTTTTAATCATTCTTGAGAAAGTAAAGTTAACGGTGGAATTGTCGAATCGGCCACTGGTCCGCCAAATTTTGAAAAATCTCCAACTTAGCGCGCTTTTACGCCGCGATCCGACTTCTTCCTCACTGATAAAAATCACGAGGGTTAGCAGATTTGGCGAAAAAACACTTGGCGGAATAAGTGGCCGATTCGACAATTCAACCGAGTTAACAATACCAAAGTCTACAGATTTCCGTTTTCGTCTTCTGTTTTTGATCAACAGCCTTAAGTGGCTCCATCTCCATTTTAAGTGAAATAGCAGTTTGCTTTCCCCCTTAGCTCTTTGCCAATGTGCTCGAAAAAAATTTTTTAAATGGAAAAAAATAATATGAACGAAATTCTCTGGTGTTTACTCACACAGCAATGTACTCGTCCCAGAATTTCAAAGCTAACTGAGGAGAGATGAGATATGTTTGTGAGGTGTTTGTAGGGATGGAGAGAGAAGGTGAAGTAGCTTAGATAAACAAAATTAGCTCGTGTCACAAGCCTTTCCGAGAGTATTTCAAGGTCAAGTTAGCCTCCTTTCTACGAAAAAGGTGAGAACACATCTCTTTCGTGTTATCCCTCTTAAATCTACATGGTTGATGTTTCCGGTATTTTGCTCATTCCCAGAAAAAAAAATCTTTTCGTGTTAAACTATTTTCATTTCGTGTTAAGATAAAAAAAAATGCATGAAAATTCATAGCAGTTTGTCGGGACCATTGTATTATTTCGTGTTAACCGATATATCGTATTAAGCGTTTTCGCGTTAAACGTATATTTTACGGTAGTTTATATAGTTCCAGAATTTATAGGAAGTTAAAACTCACAAAAGGGGATTTAAGATTAAAATAGTTTAGTTCATTCAATGATCTGGAATAATGTTAAGAAACTTACTTATTTTCAACAAACTTTAGCAGAGTTTCAGTGTTCGCAGCAAATCAGATATTCACGGAAGATATAGCAAAATAGAACTAAATAGTTCATTTCTTTTAGTTCAATAAAAAATAAACTTTTAGCTTAATTAAATACTTGTGGATTGATATCATGAAGTTTAATTTTATTTGTGGCTAGTTTGGGTAGTTCCAGAAATTATAATTGGTAAAATGGAAAGCCAGCTCCAACGTCGTTTTCGTCACTTGACTGTGGATCAAAATTAAGAAGTTCGTCGCCCTGTTGTTTCCACATGCGATTTTACTAAGCAATATATAGTTCAACCAATTTAAACTTTATAAGAAGTTAGCAGTTAAAAATATGGAATTAAAAAATAAACATTTCTTTTTATATACTGTATAAATCGATAAATTTTCACTTAATTCATTGTTTCTGGAGTAATTTTTTGAGCATTAGCTTTATTTTTTATTAATTAAGCAGTCCCAGAACTCATAGAAAGTCCAATTTTCATTATAATCACTAAATGATTCTCTTTTGCTTACTTAATTGCATAATGAACAAGCTTCATCTTGAGAGGTAAAGCAAAGCAAGTCTCAGGTTGAAGTAAGCAGGAAAACAATGTAACGGAATACGGATTAGAATATCTATTGTAATTAAATTAATTCACGAACTAGAAAACATCATAATTTAAAATTTGGACGCATTCCAAGTTAAATCCACTTTAACTATATAATAGTGTCCAAAATTAAAAGAATTTACATTTATGTTATTGAAATTCTCGAATAGAGTGTAAATTAAGAAAAAGCTGGAGCATTCCAACAAAATATTTAGAATAGATCATATTAGCGTACACGTGTGTGCATTAGACTGTGAATTTAGAGGAAAATTCTGTGTAAGCTTACGCAACCTCAGTTCATTTGCACCTTAGTTACTTTTCTAATATTTTTGTAACATTCGGAGAAATTTAAAAGTAAACTGCTAAAATAAATTAACGTTTGGATCACGGAAGGAAATGGCAAATAAATTTGAGATCCAATCTAAGATAGTATCAAATGTAGTTTGCTAGCGACATAAGTAACATCCTGTAATTTATGGAGACCGATTGAATCCGTAGAGGCAATAGCTGTGTAGGAATCATGAGAGTAGATGGAAGTTGATTTTTGTCAATTGCAACATAACGTAATGGGAGTGTGGCAACTACCCATCCCAATAGGACTTTAGCGAATACCCTCACCAGACTCACCACCTGAGAGGGATGAATACCCACAAAGAGGGAACAAAAGAACGTACCTACAATGTAGGAACTGCTCTGGCTCAGAACTGACCCCTGGCCACCTGTTCTGATAATGAGTAACAATCAACGTCTTGTAGAGAAATTGAAAAATGATTGGTGAAAGATCAGTATTTTTCTATCTCCACTTGAAAAATCATCAAATCTAGCACCGAATGTATCTCGCAAAATGGATATTAAATTTTTAAATCTATCACAGCTCGAAGGATCAATAACTTCGTTAGATAGTTTCTGCATTAGTGTGAAATGTGTTAAATCTATTTTTTTTTTCAAAAATCGAGACAAAATCAAAAGTTTTTTTCCACAAAATAAGATACATGACCAACTAGGGCAGAGATAGTTAACCTTTTCTGGTCTGCCGCCCACTTTTGGCAATTTTACCAGGCAAAATTTCATTTTTGCCCAGCAATAATATATTTATTTATTTAAAGAAAATAAAGATTTTAAGAAATGTTATTTTTCACAAAATTCATATTTTATTTTGAAATGAACAAAAAACAAAAAAGAAAATTCATAAAAACGAAAATTAAAAAAGTTATGCAATCAATGAGAACCTTGAGCTTGATACTTCGAAATTATTTCATTGATATCTGGTTCAATTTTTGTTAAAAATAACCGAAGATCTCCCCGTTCTGTAATGTTCAGTCTATTTCTTTGTTTACTCATAATATTATTAACGGCACTAAAACCGGATTCTACCAAATATGATGTTGGAAATGGAATTAATATATTTTTCATGTTTTCCCACATTTTCGGGTATAACTTGGGCATTTTTTTATTTTGCCAATGTTTAGCAATTCCATGCTTATTGAACGAATTTTTGCTTTCTTCGTCGTATTTTAGTTCTAAAATTTCCTCTTGGAAAACAATATCAACCTCATTTACATCCACAGTAAAAGGATTTAACATCCAATTAGAAATTTTCAAATTTAAAATGTCGTTAAATCTGACTTTCATATCTAATACAAGTTGTTTAATATGATCACTAAACCTTTCGATTTCTTCTGGTGTTATATCTTCTATGATAGAGAACAAATTTGGAAATTGATGAAATTCTTTTTTCAAAAGGTTACGACGAAAAATATGCAGTTTTTCTATAAACAACGATACAGTGTTTTTGCAACAAATAAGTGTTTTAAATGCGCCTTGAAGCTGCAAATTAACATCTTCAAATCGTTTAAAAATATCTGCCAGATAAAAAGCATCATTCTTCACGATTTTCAATTCGTGACATAAATCAATTTCGTCATTTTCCTCTAAGAATTGTATTATGCTGGCATATAATGCTACAAAACGTGTTAGGCACACACCTTTTGAAAGCCACCGGACTTACGTGTGTAAAAGTAATCGAATGAATTGTTCATCATTATTTTGGCACATCTGTCGAAATATTCTATCATTTTTAGCATTACATTTAATCTTGTTTACAATTTTTATAATTAAATTTAATGAGGAGTGCAAACTTGCACTTAAAGACTTCGCTACAAGATGTTGTCGGTGTATTACGCAATGAATACATAAAACATTTGGTACTACTTTTTTAGGTGTGCAGTAAATCCACGGTAACATCCAATCATCGATGGTGCTCCATCAGTAGCGCATGCAATTATATTGTTCAACGGTATACTGTTCTTTTCAAAATATGTTTTCACAGCATTAAATATGGATAATCCTGTTGTATTGTAATTAGATTCACTGCATATAACATTTCTTCTTGCAGTTCATTATTTTCATCTGCGTATCGCACATAAACCATCAATAAAGCATTATTGTCCACAATAGTAGACTCGTCCAGTTGTATGGAAAATGAAGTTTTTTTTAAAATTGTTACGAGTTTTTTTTCGACATCATTTGCCATTTCCTCAATTCTTTTTTTAACCGTGGTATCACTAAGCGGCAATGTTTTTAAAATATCCGTTTCCTGGTGCATTACCGTACCTATAAATTCTTTAATACACGGTATTATCAATGATTCTCCAATTCCATAATTTTTTCCAGTTTTTGCGATTAATTTCGCCATGTGATAAGACGCTAATAATCCGTCTTTATTTTTAGAACATTGCTTCTCAATTAGCGACTTCATTATAGGACGATTTATAAATTTTCTGCGCAGTTCTTGGAAAATATTCATTCGGTTTATTTTCATATTCAGGATGTTTTGTAGTAAGATGATCTCTTAACCGACTTGGTTTCATTGCTTCATTGGAAAAAGATTTCTGGCATAAAAGACACATAGGAAGCTGTTTGTTATGTGGTGCTTCTGTAAAACCCATATTCAAATATTCTTCAGAATATCCACGCACATATATTTTTTTTTGAGACTTTTTCACAAGGTTTATTTTTTTTTAAAATTTATTTGATTCAGCCCTTCGACACTTGCAATGATTAACTGAACAACTTGCAGTGGTTGATTGAAGTGCATTATATTTAGTTTTTTGCCTGTTTGTTTGACTGAGTAACGGGAGTTGGTCTTATTTGAATACATGTAAAAAAAAGAATATGTTGAGTTTTTTGTCTGTTTGGTTGCCCGAGTAACGAATTTTGGTTTTGTTTATTTGAATACATACTTGTTACTGCTCGCAATAAAAAAAAGAGAAGAAATTAACGCCACAAAGTATGCAAAGTGTTGGTAAAAATAGTAATAAAAAAAATTAAGGAAAAATCTAGGAAGATAAATTTCAAAAAATACAAAATCAGAATTTTCGTAGCGCCCACAAGTGGGCGATACGGACCAGGTTAACTATCACCGCTTTAGGCAATGCTGATCTGGTAGAAAAGCTGAAAATATAAACCATCTCTAGGGGGAAACGAAGTTTTTCTGCTTCAAAATGGCTTAATTTTAAAAGCACGTGGTTCAGAACCCAAAAGTAACTTTTAGAATTTAATAGACGAAATAAAGTATCCCAATTTTCTTTTAAAAAGTTGCATTTCATTTAACATCGTTCCTATGTAAATCTGCATTTTCAATTAATATAATTGAGACACATATCGCTCCCATTTCACAGATGATCACAAAAAATTCTGTGCTAAAGTAGCAGTTAGCAATTATGTACCGAGATATTAAAGATTGGCGGACAGTACATAAAGATTAAATCTTCTGTCTAATATAACTACGAGAGCTAACTTTAGATTAAAAGGATTTATTTTGTATTGTTTTTGATAATAATGGTACCATTTGATATTATATTTGTAGCTATTATTATTATGTTTGTATTTTGATTTTTTCTTTAAATGCAGTTTTAAAAGAGTAAGTTTTTTCATGTAGTTATGTAGGTAATTTCATATTCTGTATTTATTATAGTTTCAATGTAAGTATTATAGATTTTTTTTACTTTCATTATTTTCAACCCCGTTTTTCGCATGTGATGATTTTCAATATTCATATAGTGTACGGTTTCATGTACTACATGGATCGCATACGATTTTTGGTTATCCGAACAATCGCGTATCCGGACCGTGTCCAGTCCTAATTGATTCAGATAAACGACGTTCTACTGTAACCAAATTAAGAGTAGATGTCTTATTATTAATGATACCCCAAATGAAATAATAAAGAAAAGAGAATGAAAATAAAATGTTATTTTTCAGAACGTACTGATTGTTAACACGCATTGTATCTTTTTATAAACCGTCTCCAGATGTTGCGTCTAAACAGGAATTAAAATACTGATTCTTTTGAGATGCAGTTCTAAGTTTTAAGAAACTGGTTCTCAAAGGTTTTAGTTAACGGCATTTTTATTATTTTCATCGCTTCACAAGGATGTCTGAATACGAACTAAAAACTTATTAAAGGGTTTCCTTGAGAAATGATGTGTTGAGTAAATATAATTAAATTTCAATTACAGTCGACTCTCGATAATTCAAAGTTGGTGGGACCAATAAAAAACTTCGAATTATCAAGAGTTCGAATTATCAAGGAGGATAGAAAAAAACTCCCAAAATTCACGAAGAGAAATTTTTTTTTCCTAACACATTCAAATTTGAAACTATGTAATAAAACAGCAATTGTACATATGCATAGAATTATTTTAAAGTGTTTTTAAAAAGTACATATTATTCAGTATAAATACTCAGAAGTTAAAAGTCCTGTATTAAAAAATACATTCAATGCTTGTATACAAAATCCTACGCATCTCTTCTTCACAATAGCGGACCATCCTTTCTGAACACATGCGTCGTAAGGCCACGTGTTCAATGAAAGATATGGAAGGCTGAAAACAGGGGCAGCTGGTCTATAATGCACTTAAAGAAGGAAAGCAATAAAAATGTCTTTTCGCCTGAGGAACTGAAAAACACAAAGAAGGGGGTAGCAGACATATGGTCCTCAAAGGAGCTACGTTTCAAGGAAGACACGCAGAGACAATACAATGCAAAACTTGTAAGCTCCAACCTGTTTACTACAGGACTGTACATGATTGTGAGTGTTTGAATTGTCGAGAGTTTTACAAGATAACTTCGGATTATCGCGTGTTGTAGTCTGACCAGCCACAGATTTTACTTCGAAATATTGACTGTACCAAAACGTATTGTATTACTTCGATTTGTCAAGTTTTTCTAGGGGCCGAGCATATACATCGAATTATTGAGAGTTTCGTATTATCGAAGGTTTGAATTACCGAGAGTCGACTGTATATCAGTAATGATGCAAAAAAATTAATATGATCTAATAATGTAAAGTAACAAAATTTCCATCATAGTCATTTTTTATGTTGTAATTTTGGTGGTATAGTTTATTGCTGATTCGTCCCAGTAGTTGCAGAAAGGATCAAAAGAGAATTACATAAGCATTTCTTTCTGCTTGTTGGTAAATCTTGATTCTAATTATATTTCCATCAGTGTGAAATGCAGGGATGTTTTAAGGCATAGGCCAACTGCGCCTCGGCTTCAGGAGGGCATTCAGAGGGTAGAGGGCTTGTCTCTTTCTCGACTCGGCGTCAATAAGACCTTAATGAGAATAGTTTTAATCGTCAAATATTATTCCCGGACTTATTCTCCAAAAAGTGGTATTTCCAACTATATGCTAAGTGTAAACGGTGGCAAAACTGCATTATTATGTGATGTCCGTGACTAGACATAAGGCCTTAGGCACCATGCACCATCCTTAGCCTTAGGCCTACCATCATGCACCAATCTTAGCCTTTGGCCTGCCATCATTCTTAGCCTTAGGCCTACCACCATGCATCATCCTCAGCCTTAGACCTACCACCATGCACCATTCTTAGCCTTAGGCCTACCACCATGCACCATCCTTAGCCTTAGGCTTACCACCATGCATCATTTTTAGCCTTAGGCCTGCCACCATGTATGATCCTTAGCCTTAGTCCTACCACCATGCACCATTCTTAGCCTTAGGCTACCACCATACACAGTGGCGCACACAGGAATTTTTCAAGGGGGGTCCAAGTAGGAAGTCCACCATTCTCTTATTATGCTCCAATACGCCATCCAACATATTCTTTTGATTCTGTCGATTTTCGGGAATAAAAAACAATAAAAATTAATTGTTGAATAAATAATTAGCATTAACTTATAAAATCAATTATTTATAACAAATACTTAATAAAATTTTACGTACTAAATACATAGGGTTATAATCAATCGAAGAAAAATCAAGGCATTTTGGGGGGGAGCAGAACCAGGTCACTTCCCTCTTGTGTTAGCTACTGACCATACACCATCATACTTCCTTCAATCGAAAGAAGGTTGTCAGTCAAGTTGGTTCGTACCTAAGTGTGTGATATTGTGAGTCATGCACATTTATTTGTTACAGGTTACCTACCTTTTGTACGAGTATTCGATTACGTATGCTATATAATGTCTTATTAAAAGGGTAGCAGATAGGGACTACTTTTCCACAGGGGCCCAGGTCCTCAAGAAGTTTTAAGATATTGCTATTGGAATATAAAATTAAATATATTCTCACTATATATATATAGTAGACAAAGAAGTTTTTGATAAAAAAAATACAAAAAAATATTTTTTTAAGTTTTTTTTTTAAAATTTGAAATAAAAAGTTCGTTTAGCCGTTACATACGTAGATATATCCAAAAGTTTTAATTATTACTAAGCATCCGTCTGGCATAGCAGCAGGATATTTCAGTACAATAAATGAAAATATCTATGAAAAAATATTCTAAGGTACTCATTCATGTCATGCTTTTAAATATATGTAAACCAATACTATATATATGTATATAATACAAGCATTTATTTCCAAACTATAAAGGGTGCATTTATATGTGATCGCCCCATGCATGAAACTAAAAAACTCATTAAAGTTTTAAAGAAACCTTAGCTCATTGTCAGGAAAGAAGCTACCTGGCGACATTACGAAGGAAGTAAATTACAATTTGAGGTTGTAACAATACAAAAATATCCATATATATGGATAAATTTTATTCTGCAAATAATTGATCCTTTGCATACTGTTGTAAATTATAGCTATTAATGTTGATTTGTTTGGTTTCTGGAAGCCTAAATTAAAGTAACCTCAGAGTTTGGTGAAAACAGAGGTTTGTAAAGTGATTAAGTTCCTTTATTTGATAGGTTACAATACCTGGTAAATCTAAGATGAAATGGATGAATGGCTTAAGGAAATTATAGCTGGTGCTATCATACCATTATGTGGCCCCAAAAGAATTTCCAAACTGGCCACATATCTTTCACAGACTAACTAAGAATTAGAAGACCCTCAATTATGGACGATTTTGCTCCATTAAAAAAGTGGAGAATTTAATGCAAATAAATTGAGGAACAATTATCATGAATGGTCTTGCATGAGACTGATCTCATTTTCGGCTGTGTGTGGAAAATTATCTTAATGGAGTTTTGTTATCTCTAATTTCCAATGAAGTTTCCTTCACTGTATTGCACGCTACGTTGCTAGCAGCAAATTCAAGTTTTTTTCCCAGGAGACCAAATGCTTTCTTAGATGGTACATCTACATTGATAGCATAACAAAGTGTTTTGGCTGCAGAATGTCCTTTACCAATGATTCTCATACCAAAAACAAATGCAAGATTGATACTATGCAATTTGGTTACTTTCTCAGATGTGCAGAATGAGAAGGAATAACACAGTTTTCACATTTTATAGTCATATTCATAGATAACCCAAACACAGTGTCTTGCACAACACGAACTTTTCTTTCAAAACACACAGGTCAGCCTTATAACGAAATTATATTACACAAAATTCCTAAGTTAAAAATAAATTTTTTTTTCATTGCCTTATGGAACATCTGTGAGTTTTAAAGAATTAATTAGCTTTGATTCACTCACAGTTATAATACTTGAATAATAATATTTTCGTTGTCCCAAACCGAAACTCTTTTACGGTACTTATTTCCTTTGATCTGGCGTTTACGGGAATAACTTTTATTTTTGTTAATAGTAATATAATTTATAAAATAGTTAATACGAGCAAATAATTCAATGATATTCTATCAAATAATACTTGATAAATCTTGTTTTGAAATTAAACAAGCAGAATTTTTATCAAATGAAGATGAATGTAAACAAAACAAATATTGCCAGATAAACTTTGTCAAATACTTTCAAAATGTGTAATTATGTTTAATATTAAATCAAAATTCTTTTTAATTATATTTAAAAAAATATTGTATTTAAATTCTGTTTGACCAGTTTAAAGGCTTTAAATGCTGACTTCCGGCCATTTAAATACCCAATTCCGGCTTTTCATGCTTTAATAATTATTAAATATATTGGCTTCTAAGTGACCTAGAAACAAAATAAGGACAGTTTTATGGAGCTAAAGAATTATTGTATTCTATAAAATCAAAAACTCAAAATGTGATTATTTGTGAAATTGTCCATTTCAACGTATTCGTATAACTTAAGATGCTTTCTTCCAGGCTTGGAATTGGTACAGCTCTTTGTCGACCAGCATCATGTCTGGTGACGTGGAACGAGTGTATTTCACGAAGTTGACAATGTAACCACTGAAAAATTCTGTCACCTGGCATTCATCGATCAAGAAACTGTGTGTTATACAATCGTTGCGCAACTCTGCCGTTACCATTTACTTGGCCATGCATATAAAGCCTGTCTGCATTTACACATCAGACAACTCCTCGATACAAAAATCGAGAAGTATACACCATCACCCAACACACAGACCCAGATATATACTCCTAAATTAAATTTCCTGAAATTCTTATCTCACTCTTAATTTTATTCTCATCAATTATGTACTTTTAATTGACACCGCTGGTCGAAATTTTCAATTTATTTCGTTAAAAATCTTCTCCTCACGTTCAGACAGACACGACCAATCAGCGGTCTTTGGAAGTACGGACTTTGGAAGCTCTCCCACCCGGACACGGCGACGGTACCCCTCCCGGGATCGAAGTCATCCGATTAGCACAACAACCAATCACAGCACTCCCTCTCGCCACGTGAGAAAAGAGCAAGCACACCACAAGCCTTTTTACACTTACACCATGTCGCGAATAGCTGCTACCTCATTGGTAAAGCAACTTATCCTCCTGAGGCTCTCATTGGTCAAGGGAACTTCAAGAAAATTATAACGTTCTGATCATAGTAATTTTAAAAAATTTTCTCTAGCTTTAATAAGAGCCTTTTTCCTTTTCTAAATTGAAAGCATTTAAATATATTTTCTTCTGAAATCTAATTGTTTAGTAACTTTTTAATGAACTTTTAAGTTCTTTCTAGATCATTAAACTTTTATAAATATGGGCAAGTAATACAAAATCTGCTATCTTTCACCTTCAAGATAGGAGATGAAAGCCCTGACGGGATAAGTGCTCCAACAAATAACCCCAACTACATGTCTGCATTTTCGGCATAAGTAAAGTCTCCCATGGTAAACATCAGCACAATTGTGCATGCTACTTTTCCCTACTGAGATATATCATGTTGAACAGTACCTAGACATCTACTGGCCCCTACCGGCAACGAAACCAACTAATAACTCCATTTCGCTTTTCTTTTATTTCCCCTGTTCGCACCTCACAGCGTCACTTGCGCCCATACATATCTATACAAAAATGATTGTTACATTGCCTTGCATCTTCCCTTAAAGTTTGTACCATGAATTTAGGACCACCATGTACATAGTATCGGGGTAAATTCATCTAAACCACACCATTAGATTCGAAAATTTTAGTTGAAATTCGTTTAGTCAACAATATTAAGAAGCCTCTTTACTCATTTTAAAAATACACCTTCTTACAAAAGATACTTCTTCGCGTGAAAGTAAAACAACTAAACAACAAAAGAAATTTTAAAAAATATTCCAGAAAGAAAACTTACAGACACCTATATCTGCCAGTTAAAAAACGTGAACTAATGTTAAGTATTTGGAATTCTAAAAAATTCTCGAATTAAATCCATTTTAATTTGTTTGGCTCTATAAAAAATTAAAATTGAAAGACTTAAAAATGGAAAATTTACCATGCGTTAACTTTTTTTTATATGGTCATTAAAATTATCTCTCTTGGCATTGTCAATGTTTCTTTCTTTTTATTTTTTTACACTTTTTGCAGATTTTTGAAAGTAATTCAATATTTTTTATTAACTAAGGAAAATACCAATATAACAGAAATATAGATTGAAAGAATTACAGACTGAAAGAAGTAAAATCCCACTACTGTGAATTCCAAAATGTTAAAAATAAAAAATATGTATTCAGTGGGCGCCCAAAGCGTTTGTACACTTACAGTTTTCTATAAAATTTAATGTTTTCGATTAATAAAAATTATTACTTCGGAAATGTAATTCTTTTGTAATATCTGCAACTTGTTCTTATTCGAATAATCAATTTTTTAAAACATAATAAAACTATTATTTTTTTAAAATTAATAATCAAAAAACTAGAAAAAAAATTACACAACAAAAGTCTTTGTACATTCGAAAATAATGAAGCTTTAAGTATCGTGTCTCTTTCTTAATTTAGTACTTAGGTTATATTTCAGCATCCTTTAACTTTTAAACGCCTTGGTATAGATTTCAACAGTTACATTTGTAATTTCTACTTCAACATTCCTCCATTTTTCTGTGATTATTGTTTTTACTTCCCATTATGTGTTTTATATGTCATGTTCTCTTTTTTTTAAAAAAAATTCAAATTCTCATCAAATATTTTCTACTGAGTTTAAATCAGGTGATTTAGGAGAGGTTTTCAGAGTTTGGCGATAGTTATAAGAGCACCAGAAGCGTACACTAAGATCAGTGAGTGCGCTTTTAGTCATTATCTTGTTACAAAAATGAAGTCGTCTGCAAAATTCAAATTCTAGGCAGATAATTTCAAATTGCTCTTTAAAATATTTAAATAAGGCTCAGTAAGTTACCCGTTTTTTTTTCTTTTATAAACTATTATATACGTCCGTCGGAACCAAAAAAGTTGAATTTGTTGTCAGGCCAACCATTTTTTTGTTATTGCTATAAATTTTCAGAAACTTAGTCCTAAGAATTTAGTTGGAACAGTTATTTATGGAGGTGGAGGTGTTTTAGTGTGAGGGTGAAATCAGCATCAGGATTAGGTAATTTAGCAAATTTTGAGGGTATTGTGAATCATGAGCGTATCACTCGGTCCCACCTATCGCTTAAGTCAGGGGTACACTGTATAAATTTACAATAAATAAACACAAAACGCTTCTGCATTTAATTAATTCAGATGAATGCTTATATATTACTAAGAATCAATAATTATATATTACGTTGTGAAAGTTTAAGGCATCTGAACACGTTCGGAGTATTTCTTTTTAACAAAATAGCATATTTAAACATTATAAATGCTTTTTTGAACTCAATACCAATAAATACTAATATAAATATACAAGAAACAATATTTAAAATAAATTATCTAATTTTTACAAAAATCACGATTATAAGTAAAATTTTAGAAATATATTTTTTTTAAAATTCGAAGCAATTACAGAAAAAAGTAATGAACTTATATTAGTAAAAGTATTACTAAAAATTAGATACATTTATTTAGAAAATGTACTAATATAGTAATATTTTATTAAAATTTGAAAATTTTAGAACTGATTGAATAATTATCATAAGAAATATGATATTTTTTATGGACCATTATTTAAATAACAAGCCATAACTCAAAAAGTATTCATACAATAAGGAATATTTTAGTACAATCTCTAAAAAATAATATGAGTATCAGGTTCTAAAGGTTTTATAGAAATACAATTGTAACATTTTGAGTTATCAGACTCGCCATGATAAATTTTGAGCAATTTAAATGCTCACTTCTGGTAGGTCAAAGACCCACTTCCGGTTTTTCAAACTTTATAAAATTAATTGTAAATTGACCTCTAGGTAGTATAGAAACAAAAAAAAATATGTTTTGTTAAGCCAAAAGATAGCTCTACTCAATAAAGTAAAAAACAAAAATATCTGGCTTGACCGAATTTGGTCATTTTCAACGTGCTCGGGTACCTTGATATTTCTTAAAAACATTGTGATAGTTTTAAGAAATTAAAATTTATTGTCGAAAATTATTTTTTTATTCGAAAACAATCTAAAATTAAAAAAAGAAAGGAAACATTTATGGAAGTCCTACGTTGACTGCTAAGTAAGAAGAAACACAGTCGCTTTTTGTGTACAGAAAACAGTCCTTTGAACGAAATAGGAGTTGCAAATATTCAAAGAGTCCGGTATAATAGCCTTAATTGTACATTAAAAACACACTTATGAAAACTGAATGCATTATTCGCGGAACACTAAAATGACTGGAACAGCGTCTGGCCTTGGGTTAAAAAAGTTCTAAAAGAACAAAAATTTAACGTCTTGCTGAATTGGCAATCTTCCAAAACTAAAAACGATAAAAAAATTCAACTTGTAAGAATAAAAGAGAACAGATCTTTTAAGATCAAATTGTCAAAACTCTTAACTACCAATAGAAGGGGAAAGTTCCACTTTCATTTGTGCTGTGCTGCCGGTAGCAAAAACGATTTTTCTTATTTTTACCGTATTCTTTTTTTTTTTTCTTCTTCTTCATAAATGTGCTTTGTCGTCGTTTGAGTTATTTCCGCTTTTTTCACGTGACTTGAAAGTTAGATCGTTGGGTTATGTTTTGTTTCTACTATTGATGATGTTTTTTTTCTTTTTTTGATGTTCTTTGTTTTTATATTCCTGTTGACATTCATTCTGTTAGACGACTTTCACCGTTTATATGTCCTGAAAACGGTCAGGGATTCCACCGTTCATTCGATTGGAATACTATGTTATTAAATGAAGAATTCTTCTGTTTTGTTAGGAAAAAAAGGAAGAGTTAGAAATTGAGAAGTCAGAGAACAAAAATACTTTTGTTCTGTAAACGTGAAAAAAATGTGTTTTCACTTTAATTTCGAATTAAATACTTGGATTTGGAATCAAGATATTTGAAAACGTCCTTTATTATAAGGATACTATTGAAAAGTTCTAAAAATTTCCTGTAATGATCTAAAAAGTATATTGGAAAGAACTTGCTATTGCACTCTAAGGAAGTGATCCCCAACCGCCAGGCTGCCCAAGAAATATTAAATTATTTCCATTTTATTGACTGTGGTGTATTTCTCTCGGGCTTGTGTGACTTTATGAAAAGTTCATTCATTATTTATATTCCTTTTTTCATTTAACTTTCGTTTATTTTGAAGGCATATTTCAGTACAATTAAATTAAAATTATTAAATCAAAACAAACAAATACAAGCAATCAACGTCTCTGCCCCCCCCCGCCTTAGGGGGCCGCTGTGATCAAAAGATTGGGGGCACTGCTTTAAAGTGATTATAAATTGCTACAATTTAATAAATTGATAAATATGAAGTTAAAATTATTACAAAATAACACAGGAATTAACAATAGTTGTTCTGTATTAAATTAATCGCTTTTGTTAGCAATGCTGACTGAAAAACCACAAAGTGTTTTGCAATGAAAATAACTATGCCAACAAGAAAAAATTGCATTTATCTTTTTTATATGTTCTATATTTAAAATACTGGACGAACCCGTGATAGAATCAGACCCACGTTTTACAAAACTATCTGTAAATACTTTGTGTATTAATTATATATAACTTAGGAAAATAAAATTAGTGCCTACAGAAGCTTGAATATATGGGTACAAAACATGTATGTATTAGATTTTCTAGATTCTGAAACTAAAGAGCCGTGTCATTTTTTTAATAAAAAGCAATAAGTTATTCTAATTTTAAATCAATGGAAAATGAGTGGAAGTCTCTTGAATATAATTTAAATTATGAAAGGGAGAGAGGAGGGCATTTTTGTAAAATATCTAATTATAACCTTAAAACTATTTGGGATAATTGATTGACTAAATAATGAACAATCTTGCCATTCATAAATTTTATAAACAACCAAACAATTTAGATCGATGTCAAATAGTTGAGAATTAAATTGGTTGCTTGTAGAGTAATAAGACAACCACGCATCAGCCATTTTGACGTGGCAATACAAACTAAGCTATAGTAAAAAAAAGTGGCCGCGGTTGTCATGAAAGTCGTGAGTTTGTGGTCTGCTTTGTTGCAGTTGATCCCACTATAAGCTTGCCATGTAACAGAATTCATGTACATTGAACCTGCCATGTTTTAAGTCTTCATTTGATGTGATGTGAAGTTTGGAGAATGGAGTGTGTGCCACACAGTTTGGGTATCGTTTTCATCATTTGATTGTAGCTCGAATTTTAAGGGTCCATCACCAGTATCTGTCATGCTTTTCAATGCAACTTAAATAAATAACCATTCGATTGAATAGTGTAATAACTGAGATATATGAACCGAGTTGGTTATAAGGAGCAATAGGCAATTTTCCATCATCCATTTACACGGAAATACAAAGAACGCATCAACAAAATTGAGGCTCATAACGGAAGAAGTACTTGGAATTGAGATATATTCAAGTTAATTGTGAAAGGCTCTAACACACGACATAACTTTTAATTCTTTCCTTTCTCAATGGCACGATAGCTCAAGATGGTGGGCTTTAACCTTCCTAAGAATTCCATTCTAGGCTGTCCTGTTCTTGGCCTGACTTTTAAAGTTTTTGAATTCAATACTTTTCAGATCTTTTTCTAGGCAGTCGATCCACCTGAGTCTTCGGCTTCCTCTTTTTCCATTGGCATATAGTCTAATCTGAAAGATCTTTTTTTGTGACTCAATTGTTGTCCAATCTTATCAGGTGTCCTACCTATTTTAACATTTGTATTGCAGTAAATTTAACAATAACTTGTTCTTCATAAAGCTTATAAATTTCTAAATTGGTTCTTTTTCTCCAAATACCTTTACATTTCAAAACTCCAAAAATACTTCTACGGACTCTTCTTTCAACCATAGAAAGAGTTTCTTGTCTCTCTCTGTCATAGCCCATGTTTCTGTTGCATATGTGAGAATGAGCATTATGAATTATTCGTAAATGAGTAGTTCTGTTTTTCTGTTGATGAAATTACGTTTTAAATATTTTTGAAGTCTATAAAAACATTTGTTATCAGCAGTGACTCTAATTCGAACTTTTATGTCATTGAATATCTTCAGTTCAGAACCTAAATATCTAAAACCATTGACAGCTTCAAATCTGTATTCTCCACATAACTTTTCACCAAACAAAATTCTTCACCAATTATCATACCACTAATAGCACATTGATCATTTCATATCCTTTTTTCCCCAAATGCAAGATTCGTTCTTTTAAGACACCTGTTTTTAATTCCCTCAAAACGATAAAATCGTCTGTTAGCCAATTCCATCGTTCTATTAAAATGTTCTAAGATATGAAATTATCAACACATACAAATTTAAAATATTTTCCTTCTTTTGAGTATAGTAATAACTTTACTTACGCTCTCCCGATTTACGTGAACCCGGAGTTACGCGATTTTCATATCTCGTCGATTTCTTCTTTTGTCTGAGGAAAAAAATCGCTGAAAGTGGTGAAATTGGTAATGTGTGATTGGAAGTTGTCGATCATGAAAGGCAGATAAATTTAGAAATGGATAGTGATGACGTTCAAGGACTGCTGGATTCCCATACTCAGGAGCCGACAATTGATGAGCTCATAGTAGTGCATGAACAAGAACAAGACATTGAAGAACTTGAGTCTAATACACAGTTCAATTAGGTTGAATGACTGTACAGAGGCACTGTCGTTAAGCTAGCGGACTGTTAAAAATTATATTCTAAGATTAAAAGTTTCCGTTTCTAATTCCAGTCTGTTGAAAGAAAACCGATTCAATGAAAAGTCCAACTTCAAATTGATATTGTAGAATATATTTTTCAATGAGAAATATTTCACTATGAATAGAAAAGTTCTCACTAATAATATCATAGTTCATTGTGATATTCACATATCACAAGTTAAGTATATATAGTGTTACGAATTTTGTATAAAATAATGTAAATAATTTGTATTTGGATGTGCAATGCCTTTATATTACTCTATGCTATATTTATTTCATGTTAAAATTGTAATATTCACAAGCAACGCCGTCCCTTACGTTATAATGGCGATTCAATGGGAACTTGGCGAAATATTGGGATAGAGTCAAGTTGGCATCACCAACTTGGCGATATTGACAACCATGTTGGCGAGTTCGGGACCCTCTGGATTCTTCTAGAAACTAGTGGAGAAATCCACTAATTTCACGATCTATGACGCGAGCGCATCTTTCTGGAAGTTTCGGTCACGGCTATAAATAGAGCGATACTCGCCGCAACAATCAGTCTGGTTTTGACTAGCGATTAGTAAACTTGCCTTGATCGTAATTAGCTTGGCTGTGCTTGTGAATAAGCTTATATATACGTGTATTTTAGATACTGATAATTGTGTCTGAGTGCTGTTGAAGGTGTGTAATCCTTCTGATATTTATTTTGAGAATTTTACTGTTGAATCCTGTATTTATAAGGATTGATTTACGCCAATAAATTATCATCGCTCTTAAAGAACTGTCTTGTTGTCTACGACTGATTTTGCTTAAAATCCTCGAACCCCGATCTACGTAACAATATATATAGACACAAGAGTATTTCACAAGAGAATACTCTTAGTAGAGAATAGTTCACTAGAAAACGTACAAGGGGTGATCAAATGAAAAGGTACGAAACGACACGGTGGGTACAAATATAGACTTTATTCAAAATATACACCATAGGCCTGAGCACAACGATCCCACTGATGAACAAGCCGCAGGATTCCTTGTTCCCAGAATTCCTGTGGCTGTGACGAGACCCAGTCCTTCACAGTGTCCTTGAGTACGTCGTCCGAGTTGAAGCGCTTTCCTTTCAGGTGTTTCTTCAGTGGACCAAACACATGGAAATCGCAGGGTGACATGTCCGGACTGTAGGACGGATGGTCCAACGTCTCCCATTGGAACTTGTCCAGTTCCATTTGTGTGACTCTGGAGACGTGTGGACGCGCGTTATCATGGAGCAGAACCACACCCTCCGTGAGCAGCCCCGGTCTTTTGTTCTTGATGGACCTGCGTAGGCGTCGGAGTGTCTCACAGTACACATCGGAGTTAATGCTTTTTCTGTGCTCGAGTAATTCTGTGCTCGCATCATTTGGACGCCGCTTTTTATAAGAGCCTTTGCTCTCTCCTGCGCATGATCCGATCCCAGTCAGAGTCTCCAATGGCATCCCGAGATGTCTCGCTACATTCTCCCTTGGCGGAATATGCAAATATTTAACTGTTTCATTTTTATGTCGTTTCGTACCTTTTCATTTGATAACCCCTTGTATTTACATTTTAAGAAAGATACATGCACTAACTGTTGCCACAAGATTACTTCTAAATGGAAGTGGCTCACTGCAACAGTGCTACTTTGCGGCTTTAGCTACTCAACAATAACGGTTGGTAATTTGACAGAAGGCCTCAGTTTAATTAAAAAAGGGTGACAAACCTTAGAATATACATACTCCAACGAAGAGAGTTTTCTACAAAACAAGGAATAAAAAATTATTACTTATCTACTAGGAAATTTTGTGGATGAAAAAATATTTTTGAGCCGACAGACTACTTGTAAGATTTTATTAAACCTTCTACACCAAATAACTGTTTTGCGATTCTGTATTTGTGTTATCTATTTTATAAACATTTTTTTGTCTAAATTATTATTTTCATTCAGCTCCGGTTCCAACTAAAAATAATTAATATGTATTTATATGCGAAATAATACCCCGACTTATGTTAATTCGACTTATACGCCTATCACTCAGTTCCATCTATTGCATATAACTTTAGGGTATTACTGTACATATATTTATAAACTTTCAGCCCTTTTAACATATTGTCTCAAATTTTTGTTTTTTGAAATCATTCCTTATGCTCAATTGTATCGTGCTTCATTTAGGTATGTACACTCTCAGGAGAGGAAGGAAAAGTAATTAAGTTATATAAATATTATAACATGGAAATTCTTGTGCGAAGCACATGACGTTAATAACAAGAAATCTTTTAACAACGGTACAATTAAAAATAACAAAGGGAAATGGAATACACGTTCCTTTCCATTCATTTTTCCTCGTTTCTGCTCTAGTTCACGGAATTAGTTAAAACTGTTTTTATTATTTATTATTAGTGTGCATGTTATCTGAAATATTTGAAAAAACAAATATTTTGCTAAGTATGAAGTCTGTTTCCTTCGAAATGGCCAAAATCATTACTGGAGTGCAATAGCAATAGAATGTCTTAAATATTGATTTTTTATATAATGGATAACATTTTCCATTTATTTCATTTTAGTGTAAATTTAAATGTTCTAAAATAAAAAATACGATGAACTAGAAACTTATTTTCTTTTTTTAAAAAAAAAAGAATATACTTGAACAAAGAAAGACGGCTGCATAATGTAGAAAACAGTGCAGAGAGTGGTATTACTGCAGTAATGTCATTGTAATAATCAATTTTATTTTTAAAAAAAATTGTCAAATATTTATGTGCAAGTAATATAATTTGAAATGGAAATTTAAATTAACCATTCTAATCTTAGTGGTTAAATGACGGGAAAACACATTCATCAATATTTATCTTTCAAAAAGATCTGGGGAAGAGAAATATCGACGATTGAAGTCTCATTTTATAAAATAACAATTTAATTATATCTTGTAAGAGTCCCCCCCCCCTCACTGCCTGACTATTAAACTCCAAGGATCCCGCAGTCAAGAAATCGTTGCCCCCTGGGCAGCCAATTGGAGTCTATGATCACTTTCGTTATTCACCAACCAGAGAGCAGCCTCTAAACTCTCAACCATGCAGAAAAATCTTCCGCTCCATCACGAAGAGAAGTCTTAGGCACGCCTCCCGGATCTCCCCGTCTCAGCCAATCAGCATCATGCCTCTCAGCAGACTGAAAATATTCCACTTTCACCGTCTCCCACATCGAAGTACACCAGATAGGGGATTGAGGACAGTTTTCACAGTCTAGATGCCCACAAACGCTTATTCAACTCAAGAAATTGTGTGTGTGATTCGAATTCGACTCTACAATTGGAATAGTCGTTATGAAACAAAACAACAGGAAATAACTACAAACACAAATGCTCAAGTTATTAGTTTTTACTTAACCAACTGTCTCTTTACTTCAGAATTACGAGGAAAATCACCTAATGCTTGCATAACCGAAATTTCATTTATCTGCACAATTTGGGCACGCTTTGAGCATTTACTCCCACAAAACGACAAAAACTTTAATGCTGTTTCGAATCTGATGGACATTAAGATTTGTGTACGAGAGTTTTCCAAAAAGAGTTCCCTCTCAAAATCAATAAAGGTTTCAGTTTAAGCAAGGAATTACAAATTTATTTATCTAATTCTAAAACTGGAAGTGAATGTCTCAATTGACTAAACACACTATCCATTTCTACCTCACATCTCTCTTTCTCACTCGTCTTAGAATCAATTTGTATAACACGTTTCCATTGCAAGGTGGTTCAGTTAAGCATTAAATAAAACTTTAAAGAATATTTTCCAATTTTTAAGATGAAGCCTCACGGGATAGCCCGCTACAAACTTATAGATACAATTGTTAGCTAATATATTACAATACCAAGTTTTGATTCTGGAAATGATAATTATCTACCTCAATAAATAAAACCAATTTATGTAAGTATGGTCAAAATAGCGCAAAACCAGAAAGACCCAGCTTCATAAAACTTAGAGATTTGATTGGAACTATGGGTAATGATGGCGCGCAATTTGATGCGACTTTTTCGAAACTCGTTTTCGATTCGTCTTTGTGTAGACGAGCTGATGCAATTCAAATCTATCCTGACCCCAAACCCTCATGTCAGCGTGGCGTGGAAGATTGGAGAGTAATTTGCCCCAGGTGTTATCCTTGTTAAATGGCAGTAGTTTAAAATTATGAAGTCTGCACCAATACCCCTTGTGTCGTTTGGAATAATTAATGGTACTGTGAGAGTTAAGAATATAAATAATTGATTTATCACGAATTTAAATTATTGATTTAATTTTAAATTATTTTATTAAGATAAATTAATATAAATTTAATTTAAATTATTGAAGTCATATAAATTAATATAAATTTAATTTAAATTATTGATTTAATATTTAAATTTTTGAATTTAAATTATTGATTTGTCACGGCAATTAACTATAGAAGTTATTCATACTATTAATTATTTCAATACAACAAAATATGCCCTTTGAGAGGGAGGAGTCAAACACAACCAAATTTGTTGGTGTTTCAAAAAGGACTTCCACTGGCCCTGGGGTGGGGTAGATCTTCCCCTGCATCTCGAATTACACTCGGTGTTTCCGGTTCACAGGTGTCGAATCCAGCCATTGTAAGTGCACGGCCATCAGTTTCGGGGCGATGTCAGATGAAAAGACTCTGCATTGTTTAGGGGAGTGCGTGTAGATGTGAACGGTGTTATACAATCCACATAAAGAAGCCGACTATTTAGCTATGTGACGAGAAAACGTCACACCCTCGTTTTGATTTTAATAGCGACTTAATTTAAATAATGGATTCATTTAGGAAGATAACCACTTTCTTATAAATATTACATGATATAAATATATATATATATATATATATATATATGCTTCCAAAAATGTATTTATAGAGTTTTGGGCAGATCATTTTAATAATAATTATATTGGATTGTTGAGATTTATTTTATAATTGCATCCATGCGAGAACGACGCATAATGCTGCTAATTTTGAGCAAAAGCAGCAATTGGATATAACACGAGGTACACAAATATATTAGAAGTAGGCTTAAGAATACCATGCCATTAGCCTACTACAATAAAAGTCCTCTTAACTAGCTCCGGCTTTTGGTTTAAATGATCATCGCACAGGTCATTTTGTTGTCCGATGAATATCCGGTCCAGTGAAGAGATTCAACAGATTTACAGCAGTTTAACAGAGCTTAGTTAAATTATTCAAGTTTTGCAAGTGCATTATTAAAAGGGCAATTATTACCTAAGTATTTTCCAAGGAAAAATACTGAGCAGCTGTTTAATGTGAAAATTACACATTTGCATTCTTCGAACATTCATTTGAGCGTCATTTAGTCTTTTATGAACTTTATAGTAAAGTGTAAATTCTACAGCTGACAAAATTTAGCACAGAAGCGCAGAAGGCGGCAAGAATGGAAAAAACGACTATAAAATATAATATATTTTTTACTATTTTTTATCAGATTATTAAATTATTAATATTTTTAACATCGAGAATATTTTTTGTAACCCAAATAATTTTATTTGCCGTTTATTCTTCTCTAAATATTAACTGTACGAAATAATAAACTATTTATAGTATACACATATTTTCATGTAAAAATTATTCATATTTTGACAGTTATAATTTTTTCCCACCAACTGTCTAGTCCGAGGCTTCTTAAACTTTCAATATTTTTTTTTAACATTTATAAACCCCGTGCACCACGCAATGTATAACATGGGGGCATACAACACAGACAGAAGAAAGGATTACAACACAAACATCCATGCCTTCTCCGGGATTCGAACCCAGTCCCTGCGGCACCGCAGTCAGCTTCACTGACCACTATACCGGATGGGCGGCACTTTCAATATTTGCGACCCAAAATTTCCTCCATATAATAACAATATATTGAATTCAAAAATACTAGACCTTGACAATATAGCTACAATACGACTTTAATCGTTTCAGTGCCACTGGAGTATATAAACGTCTCGCTCAGCCAAAACGTTAATTGTCCCAGACGTATATGTACGTCTGTCCGAAATACGATCTTTTCTGTGCACTGCTATCCATAAAATTTTTCCGAAGGCTTTGGAATCCAATACAAGGACCTTGACAGTGTTTGCGAAGGATTTACTTATTTCAGAGGATTTGGTGGTTTTATTTGTAGCTTTTCTTCCCCTCCCCCCTCCTCCTAATACATCACATACGTGTGGAAAATGAGACATTGGGGAGCAAATTGCGTAACTTTTAATCAGCTCTTAAACAGTACAAATTATTAAGATAAGTGTTAATTTTTGTATATAATTAACATATTACAAGCCAATAGGGTCACTAGTAATTATAATAAACTAGTTTTTAACTTAGTACTGTTAAATTAATTGTGAAATCTATCGTTCAGTACTGATAACATTTAAAGTGTATTATATCAGTGTAAATGTGTACAGTAAAACCTAATTTTATGTGGTAGATAGGAACCACATAAAAATATTCGCACAAAAAATGCTTGAAAATTTCAAAAATTCTTACGTATAAGAAACAATTCGTCGAAATACTACAGAATTTTTTTTATACGGTGGAGAAGGGCCGCATAAAAAGTGTCGCACTTAGAAAATACGCCAATAATTATTTACGAAATTTATGAGAAAGTACTTCCATAACAAAATAAAATATTTTAAAATAAAAAAAAAATTCTAAATATTTTTAAAATATTTAGTTTCTCATTGTATACATGAAGAAGTTTTAAAAATGCACACACATACATAATTCACTGCTACTCATCGTCATCTAAAGCGCTCATCATCCTGTGATGAATAAGTTCAGAATCGATTTCGTCACTTGAAGATACAATTTCAATTGATTTATTTTTTGGTGTCATAAAGTAAGAGATAAGTTTTTGCGACGAAGGTTGGTTTGTCAGTTGCTGGTTTGTCAGTGAATGTCACGATAACCAGATGAGCGTGATCTATAAGCTCTTTATTAAATTTCATATTCCCTTCAGAATTGATATCTATTTTAAGAAAATGCTTTTCCAATTTGTTGGAAGGCTATATGCCTGCATATATTTTATCCGCTCTCAAAGAATCCGGTTCTTTTTGTCCGTCTTTATAATCTATCAAATTATTGATAATGTCACTGTCATTGAAAGTTTCGTCTTCAATCAAGCGCGGGCTATAGGCTCGTTGAAATGAAAAAAAGTAACTGAACGTACATTGTCGGGTGACTATTTATAACAAATGAGCATAGCGTCTTGAGTGAGTGAGAGAATATTAACGTCGCACTGATTAGCAACACGAGGGCTTTTGGCGACGGTCCGCGTAATTTTGAACCATGGGGTGCAGGGGTGCCTAACATTCTGCGTTCGCCACTGGTACATTGAAGGAAAGCCTTACAATATCGCCAAAGCCCTTGAAATTCATATACTGCATAAGAAAAAAGGTCGCACAGATAAAATCGCATAAAGAAGTACCGCACAAAATTAGGCTCTACTGTATTTTATCTTTTATTATTTCAGAATATTTTTGTTTATTTACTTTCAGAAAATTAATAATTTTTTTAAATAATCTTTTGTTTTCGACTTTTCAATACGCTCACGCTAGCCTCGTAGAGTTATCACGCCCCACAGTTTGAGAAACGCTGGTCTAGTCCAATAATGCAGTAGTCCCCAACCCCTAGGCCACGGACCAATCCCGATCCGAGGATTAAATAGTACTGGGCTGCACAGCACAAGGAACATTAATTTCGGCTGATGATGCCACGTAAGGAACAATTCACAGAGAAATATAAATTCCTTATGTTATTGTGATTAAAAATATTCAGAAGATTCCCTTTAAGATATCTACATTGTAGGTATCTGCAAACTTTAAAAGTCGTAAAAATACTTGAAAAGCAGGAATTTATTTCATTTTGTCGTCTGAAAATAGATTTTCTTTTAATAAAGGAGATGGATTTGAATTTCATTGTTCTTCCAAAATATCGAGTGCAATTGAACAAAGAAGGCACATTTAATGTTGTTTTTGATTTTTAAACAGCTCAACAATCAGATGAAGGATCACTAGACAAGGTGGAAACGATCACATTAAAATGATTCAAAATGTTATGTTGACACTTTTCTTAATCGTCGTTGGGGTTGTGTAATATGAATTTCTACCAACTGAAACCAGACGGTCAATAAAGACTATTATTTGAGCATTTGTGCTAAGTAATTTATCAAAAGCGACATAAACTATGTAGATATATCATGGGCTTTGCATCATGTAATGCGCCTCTTCACAACTCTATTATTATGCGTTTTTTTTCTGATAAAGTCTTCAACAAATACTCTGCCATAAGCTCCTTATTCACCTGATACCTTGTGACATTTTGAATTTCATGATTGAAACTACCTCTTCGTAATCACCGTTTGGGTCTATTGACGTAATAAATAAATTCAATTTAAATTTCGAAGTTTTACAAAAATAATTTAAATGCATGTTTTTTGGGTTAGAAAATATGTTGGCATAAGTGCGCTGAAATCAAAGGATATTACGTTGAGTTAGATGATTATATATTGATCAATACATTGATTCCCGTTTGTTTTATGACATCATTTTTTTTCTCTAATGGGGCTGCCGATTGGTATTTCTACCTTTGCAGACCTAGTACATTCCCCAAGAGTTGATATCACTTTTTATTTGGGCACCATATAGGCGATACCAATTGCCGCAGGTAATTTTGACGCACAGCTTACTCTCCAGAGGGAGGTACCTGATCTCTGACGATGCGAACCTGCACTAGGATATTTAATTTTGCCGAGAAAACCCAAGCCAAACAGACACTCTAGGGAAATTTAAAAGGCCGTATAATCATACGACATGGCCGCTGTCAATTCTCTGCATCAGGAAAATCCACCAACTTAGGCCGGGGTCGAACCCGCAACTTGGGTACAGAAGGCCAGCGACAAACCACCCAGCCGGCTTTTATGGCATCATTCTGTGTACTTTTTGATCACAGTAGTATAACTAAATAAAAAAAGTATATTAAATTGAATCTCGCTTTGCAATATCCTCTTTGTGTGATATACAATATGTACGAAAATGAATGCATTTAAAAAATCTAAAAGTATCTAGGAAGATTATTTCTCGAGAAAACTCAAGAAGCCCTTTAAAAGTTCTTTTCAACCTGTTTGATAATGCAACAATGGAATCAAACATTTGACAGTGACTGTGCGTTTCATTTGTCTAATGTGTAACCAGGGTTTTGAATTTGAATTGCTGTGTTCAATATTTGTGTGATTGTTTTAAATCTACGCAGTAGTGAATTTGAACGTGTGTGTAAAATTCTGTGAATACCAGAGAGTTTCAGAACAAATCGAAATTACTTGCCAGTTGATTCCGTGAATCGTTTCTCTGCATTTAAAAAAATTAAACTAATAATATTAAGCTCACTTAAATATAAGTATTTTTAAACCATAGAATGCTTTCTTTTAGACGTTCTTTTTTAATATGCGTAAGATCAGGAGTCGGCAACCTTATAGCTGTGGCGTGCCAAACCAATCTATCAATATGATTCAGCGTGCCACACAGTAGGATATTTTTGAAACAATTCAATTCCCACGATAATGCATGGAGAATTAGAGAATAGAGATCAATAATATAGATTTATAGTTTTATTATATATTAAAAATTTGCATCATTGAAATATAAATCTTAACATAAAAAAATAGCATAAAATATAACTATTCAAAAAAATGAAAATAGTGCATACATTATGTAGTTTTAAACATATTTATTTAAATAAGAATTATTCAACGTAAGATATAAGTATTCCCCCTCATTATAGTTAAAAAAAGATAAATAAAATTTTTAATGCGAACCTCTTCGCTCAACTTTCAAATCGCAAAATCAGGGGTATAATTTGTGACTTTCAATATGGTACGATTCTGAGCATTCAGTTGCTAAACAATTTTTTTTTTTGGACTCAAAACATTTTTATACGAGGAATGATTGTTTACTTATATTTGAAGAAACCAAAAGCGGAAAACGAAGCATGCAATTAAATCCCTCCATCAATGACATTCAATCATTTACAAAATAGCTGCAAATTTATCTTTAGAATCATCTTTCAGATTTTTTCTTAATTCCGTAAATGTCCATAATTCTGAAGTTTTTTGTCAAATAAAGTTCATTACAAATCTCTATCAACTTCCATCCATTCAAAAATTGACAAATTTGTAGAGTAGTGCAGAGTACCACTGAGAATTGTACCTCGTGCCACAGGTGGCACGTGTGCCATAGGTTGCCGACCCCTGCGTTAGATGATTATATGTGGTTGTATTTATAGATTCCCTATTATAAAATTCAAAAGAACTGAAATTATTTCTGAAATTAGATTAGTGAAATAACCAATGTGTGGTATCTTCCTAATTCATCGTAAACAGATTTTTTCTCAAGAAAATCCAATGATAAATAAGATGCTCGTTTGTTTATTTTATCCATACCTAAGCGAGAATAATATAATATTGACTTTAATTAACTTTGACTTAATATTCAAAAAGCATGTATTTTGTATATTCCTCAAAAATATACAAGTATTTCGTGATAAACTTAGAATTACAGATCATTTTGGCTTTATTTTGTAATTATAAATAACTTCTCTTTTTAATTACAAAATATTTACATGACTAAACATACGGAAGAGTGGCACAGAGTTGACCTTGTGCACTTTCGTTAAAAAGTTCGGAAATGTTTTCGTCATTTTACTACTTACTACATCGCTGACTTTCAGTTCATATCTTTATTCCATTGTGATGTTTGTATGCAATTAAATACTGACAAGAAAACTGTTTTTGTTCTTGCGATTGGTCATCCATTTTATTATACCCTTGCTAATTATCTGTTAAACCAATCAAGTATTCTTGTAAAATTCTAAATATTGAATGTTTAATAAGTAAAAACGAAGGCTTATTCTTAAACTTCTTAATGGCATCATTTTAAGGTAACCGACTACCCTAAAATTGTGAATTTTGACAAAAATTGTCAATTTTTTTATGATTTTTTATAGGCCATCTTATTAGCTTCATAAAAATACCAAGTTTATTATTCTCCGTTCACTAGAGCAAAAACTACAAGTGTTTTAGTAAAAGCAGATGCCATTACTTTAAGCAAGATGTCGTACTTTAAAACGCGTTTTACTCGAAATGTGTTTTTTTTTTAAATGCTCAAACAGGGCCAGTGATAGTTCAAAAAGCTTTGAAAATAATTAACTGAACTTTTTTGTGTATGTCCTGTATAATAGTAGAAATGTTTTAACTTTCAGATTTATCAATCAATGTTTTATTACAAAATTTACAGTTGAAAAAAAATTCATATAATAACTAAGATAAAGTGCTCTAGAGTTTTTCTAAAAATTAAAACACCTCTTATCCTGAAGGTCATTTCAAAAGTGAATAACATGACAACACATCAGTGTTGAAAATTTGTATAAACTTTTGGTACAGAATGGGCCGCGTTTATGTAATTTTTTGAAATTTTTTACCAATTTGTTTCAATTTTATTTTTCAATAATTTCTTTTTCTCTTTTTAATTTTTGCATATTTTTGTTACAATGTACTAAACAAATCTAAAAACAACAACAAAAAATCCACATATCTCCCTTCTTTTAGAAAAAAAAGTTGTTGCAAGGAGAGTCGGATACTTTAACCCAAAATTTCACGCATACAAACACAATTGCAAGTGTTAAAAAAAGTTATACCCTTGAAAATAAGACAAAATTAGCGTGAAGAATGAGCGAGCTTCCACCCACGGTGGAGTGAAACAGTTGATTGCCGCGAGTCCGGTAAATTAGACGCGGTGAAAAATTATAATCGCTTCTACTCGCTTTGCTAATTATGTTGTTTAACAATGTAGTGGAGTTCCAGCGTAAATCACTAAGTTGCTTTTGCCTTTATGCGCTAATTGCAAGCCACAGTCTTAAGATACAGTGTACATGCGTGAACGAGTATTTATTGATGTCGCTCTATAAAGCAACATGAAGGCTATGGGGTCGATTCATCACCAGAGGGCGCTGCAAACGTTTAGTAATTACCACCTGATTATCCAATAAACAATAACAGCTAATCGTGTTACACTTGTGGCTGTGTGCTAACCGTCGATTTTGCTTACATTCACATTTATATTCTTAAATTTTTTTAGTACTCTAAATATTTTTAATACACACTTACTTATGTTAAGCACGAAGATATAAAATGCAAAAAAAATCAACAAATACTACTTTGATTCACACAAAATTTGGCAGTAAAGTAGCATATAAATTTATAATGAAAGAAAATCAATAATTATATACAGAAATGAAAACAATATTAATTTTTTGTAAGTTATCAGATAATGTCATAATGGAGACTTAAACAGAATTATGTATAAAGTGAAAATAAACAGCATAAAATGAAAAAAAGGACATTAATAGGGTATGTAATCTCCCCTCATCTAGATGCCTTTACACCTTCTGACCATGCTTTCGATTAAATGTTCAACCACCGCAGAATTAAGCAATCGCCATTCTTCTTGTAGAGCAGTTTCCAGCTCAATAAGAGTGGCTGGAGATGAGAAACGTGAAGATACATCACGGCCAAGAGCATCCCAAAGGTATGTAATGGGATTTAAGGTCAGGCGAATATGCTGGCCACGCCATACGCACATTCCCGTCACTCTCCAGGTAGCCATCGACTATGTCAGCTCTATGGGGACGTGCGTTATCGTCCATTAAAACAAAAGTAGGGCCGACTGCTGCAACATACAATCTCACAATGGGTTCTAGGACTTCATCTCGATATGGACAGCCGTCATAGAATCCAGTTTAAAGATGTGCAGGTCGGTGCGATATTCTAATGAAATCCATGCCCACACCATAATGCTTCCTCCTCAGAATGCGTGATGTTCGCTGATGTTTTGGGGCTGATTGTGTGTTGCTTGTTTTACGCCATATCCTTATACGCTTGTCATCTAGCTCCAGAGCAAATCTCGACTCATCAGTAAACATGACATTGCCCCAGTCAGACACAGTCCAATTGCCATGTTCCCGGCACCACTTTAATCGTGCCCCTCTTGGTTGGATGGATAGAGGAACACAAACTCGAGGTACCCGGGCATACAGTCCATTCATATGTAATCTTCGGCGTACAGTAGCTGCAGATATAACCTTACCAATGGATACTGTAACCATAGATGTCACACGTGTGGAGGTTGCTCGGAGATTCCGCTTGGCTACAATAGCAATATATAGATCTTTCGCGGGGTTGTAACACTTGGGCGACCACCTACGGGCCTTCGGACAGCTGTCTGTGTGGTTTGGAATCGTTTCCATAAGCGTGAAATTACAGAATGATGAATGCCGAAGAAAAGAGTAACATCTGCGATCGACTGTCCTGCTTCAATGCACCCCACCAGCACGCCAGCGCTCAGAATCTTCCATTCGTTTTCTGGAAGTCATAGAAATACGTATGTCTTGAAAACAAATTGTATGAAAGTTTTGACACTTTCTATCAGCACTTACAATCAACTTCTGTAACTCTTCATAAAGCTGGCTTCTTATAAGACTGCTCTTTTTGCATATTTCTTGACATGAAAGCACGATTGGCTGTTACCTAACATATTTGCATACTTCCATCTACCTTGCAGCGAATTACATCCTCTTCAATTCTGATTGGCTTCCGGATATTAGCATTTTCCTCTCCGTGCTTAACTTTTGGAAGTAAGTGTACACTGCTGTTTGTAAAAAATGTAATTACATGAAGGAATCATCAGAATTAAATGAACATTTCAGCAAATATCAATTATAGGATGTTACGTAAAATAGCAAAGTTTCAGAGCCACCACACATGCGGGGCGTGCGCAGCGCCCTCTGATATGATGCTGAAAGCGTATAAATCGAGCGCTGTAGCGAAACGTTGAAAATAGGTAATGATTATTTGTTGGTGGCGAACGTTTAGTGAGACCTAAGTATGCCCCCATGACGAAATAAGGAGAAATTTCAACAACTTATGGAATTTTAAAGGGGGAGAATTATCGGCCTTCGAGAAAGAGGATTTTTCTATCACTCAATAGGAGATCATGTGCAGCGGAAGTTCCACATTGATGCGTGTTTGGAAGCAGTGGACCAACGAGCATCGAACAACTCAAAAAACTGACAATGGACGACGGAAGGTGACTTCAGCCCGCAACTATCGACACCTGCTCTGCATGGCGGGTGACCGCGATAGCCAAGTGGTCTAGGCATCGGATCGTGGCTAGCATGTCATGAGTTCGGTCCCAGTACCACTGAAGACCCACCGTGTAGGGGAGCAATGCACGTAAAATCTGTCGAGAGCTCAAACGTCCTCCCGTTGGTGTGGTGTGGTAGTTAGGAGAGGGGGTGCCAGCTCAGGTGTCTTCCGCGTCACTTGACCATGATTCAAAATTACGCGGACCGTCCCCAAAAGCACTCGTGTAGCTGAACAGTGGGACGTTAATATTCACTCACTCACTCTGCATGGCGGTGAATGATCCTCCAGGCAGTTGGCAGCACGTCTGTCTACTGCTACAGGTGTACTAATTTCCGCTTCGTCAATTCGTCGACAACTGCTGAACCGTGGATGGCGTGCAAGGGTGCCTTTATACAGGATCCCACTTACGGCAAACAATCGACGTCTGCGTCCGCAATGGGTTCATGAGCATAGAGCCTGGCAAGCTGATTGGCACCAAGTTGGCTTTTCAGATGAATCACGCTTCAATTTGTGGGACCATAATGGTTGAATTCGTGTTAGACGCTATGGCGGTGAACGCTGCCTTGCAGAGTGCATTATCGAACGACATAGTGGCTTAATACCCGGAGTTATGGTTTGGGGTGCGATTTCGTATCATGGACGATCCAATTTGCTTCGAATTGAGGGTAATCTCAATAGCAACAGGTACGTCCGTGAAGTGCTACAACCCGAAATCGTTCCTTTCCTTCAAAGCATCCCTGGGGCTATCTTTCAGCATGATAATACACGCCCACATGTTGCAAAGACTGTTCGAGACTTCTGTTCAGCCCAACTCATGCAACTTCTTCCTTGGCTTCTTATTCGCCGGATATGTCGCCTTCTGAGCACGTGTAGAAATTGTTTGGTCGGCGTCTCGCTCGTGATGCGCATCCTGCAGCTTCAAAAGACGAACTTTTGCTGCGCATACAAGCAATATGGAATTCGCTTCCATAAGCAGACATTCAAAATCTGTGTGACTCCATGCCTCGTCGTATAGCAGCACTTATTGCAGCGCGTGGTGGCTACACCAAATACTGATTTCGTATACTTAATATTGTTTTTTGCTTTGAAAATTTCGTCACTTATTTGTACTAATACAAGTCGTTAAAATTTCAGAATTAAATTTCATTTAATCCTGATGATTCCTTCATGGTGTTACATTTTTTACAGATATCAGTATATTTTCTAGTATTTTACTTTTTGGATAGCTATTAAATATATACACAGTTTTAGTTTACAGTATTAGATTTAAGCTTAATTTACACTTCTGTTCTTTGACCTCGCGCCTTGTGTTTTTGTATGCTTTTAGATTTAATAGTTAGTTTGCCAACCACATTGTATTTCAAAAGATTATGGAACGCTCATTT
Organism: Trichonephila clavata; assembly: GCA_019973975.1. NCBI lineage: Eukaryota > Metazoa > Arthropoda > Arachnida > Araneae > Nephilidae > Trichonephila > Trichonephila clavata. The sequence continues at coordinate 72,580 of BMAO01017325.1, forward strand.
GAACAAAGTCCTTCATATTTAAATATTAAGTGTAAAAGTGAAGAACAGTGATGTCAATTTTTTTTGGCAACCGAAGTCGATCGCCAAGCAGCTTAATTTAGCGATAAGTGTTTTTGGCGACCGGAATCGATAGTCAAGCAACATAATTTAGCGATAGGTGTTCCGAGAGTTTACAAATTGTAATTTTGCATTAAAAATAAAGAAATATTAAGGTGATTTTTTAAAAAAAAAATATTTATAAAGCTATCAGTAATGCATAAAAATAAATTTTTTTATTAAGTTAAAAGAAAGAAAACATTTTTATTTGGTATATAATAGTAAATGAAAAACCGAAAATGCCGCCAAAATACTCCGTCGATCAAACACGTGGGAATTTGATGCCGTGTAGAGGAGCGATGCACGTTAAATATGTCGAGAGCTCAAACGTCCTCCCATTGGTGTGGTGTGGTAGTTAGGAGAGGGGGTGCCAGATCAGGTGTCGTTCGCGTCACTTGACCATGGTTCAAAATTACGCGGACCGTTCCCAAAAGCCCTTGTGTAGCTGAACAGTGGGACGTTAATATTCACTCATTCACTCACTCACTCACTCGTGAGAATTTGTTGAGCGTATTGTCATGTGATTATGACGTCAGATAAATCGAATCAATTGGCGACAGACTTTGCAATTTTGAATCACAATCAAGTAATGAGAACGACACCAAGCTGGTATTCCCCTCTCCAAACCACTTCGTTACGCCTCGAAAGGTTTAACGTGCATCAGGCCTATCAATACGGCAGGTCTGTCTTCAGTGGCACTAGGACTCGAACTCATGACACAGTGGCCACGAACTCGTGACCATGAACACTAGGCTATCACTTCCTAGTACATGCATGTAAATAATCTAAAGAGAATTGCAGATGGTATTTTTTCAACTGCCCTTGATACAACAGGACTTCGGTTTGCACAGTGAATGTATCGGCGAATGTACCTCGTCACCTGTATTTCACGATAGATGTTCGCCGTAAACTTTTGTTGGGATTGTTATTTGTTAAATGCTTTATTTAGTTGAGCAATGTGAGTGGCGCATATGATTATTTCTAGTCGGTCATCGCTGTGCCAGTATAAACTCTTTCGGACCCTGGGTGCAAAAGATCTACAGCACTGGTGGATCGAAATTTATAGCCAGAAAAATCTGTTTATATATATAAGTCCAGCTAATCTGGGCCCTTTAAGACCCTTACGGTCCCGGGTTCCTGGGTGCCCGCACCAAGTGTCCAATGGATAAACCGGCACTGGGTCATCGTAATTTAAAGTTCATGTTTCACATTCATTTCGTTATTCGGTCAAAATTTCATTCGATATTGTTAGTTGGTTCGATTGACTGATTGTTTTATTGATTAATTAATTGATTGCTGGTTAGAGTGATCCACACCGGATATTTGGGTGAAGTACCATGTAATTTCGAGTCGTGTTGAGGCAACGAGGATGACTGACTCTTCATTCTTCAAACCATATATATTTAAGGACTTTTAAACACAATAGATTCAATTTTCGTCACCCTGATAACATGTTGGGTTTTTAGTGGACTCGAAATTATGACTCGACAGAAAAAAATACCGGTGATTCGTGACTGTGATTGGTAGGCTATAAACATGTGATAGTCGGTCAGGAGAGCGCCTTCTGTCTAAAGAAAAACTTTATAATCAGTTCAGAATTTCAGCATATTTGAATGCGTTAGCTTCAGTGCTATGTCGAAGTCATACACAAACACAGAACTATCCTTAAAAATTTTGGAATATCGGATACACAAAAAAAATAAAATAACTAGAAAATAAAAAAGTATGCATAAGTAAATAATATCATAAAAACATTTTTATATAATAATAGGGAAATATACACTTAATTAATATTATCATAGAAAAACGTCTCCTATGCGGTATAGTGGTTAGCAACGCTGACTGCTGTGTCGTAGAATCTGGGTTCGAATCCCGGAGAAGACATGGAAGTTTGTTAATGGATAGTGCCTTTGCGGCATGGGGGTACTTTAAATAGCCGTCGAACCGCAAGTCCCCTCGTGAGGTTGGTGGAAACGGTGAGAGAGGTGGGAATCCCCTGACCATCCCCCAGGGTTCTCCCTCAAAATCGGGGTGGAACTGAGCTAAATCGTACTGTCACCTGAATGGGGTTGAAGGCTAAGGCCAACGACAGGCGTACATCTAGCCCCTTGTCATGACGAATTTCGTGGGCCTGAATCTAACGCAGTCGAGATCAGGTGGCATAAGAAACAACATAGAAAATTATAAAAAAATCTGTAGAAAAAAACGTTAATTTCGGAAATCTTTTGTTTTTGTTTAGTCAACTAAGAATGTTAAATATTTCTTTTTTCAAATTTAAACTTTGAAAAGCAATTTTTGATGTTAAAAATGCAATATGTAGGTTATACACAATATGATTCTCTATAAATAAAACAATAATTATGCACAGGAAAAATAAATACAATCATCATCACTCAAAGTTGATGATGTAGAGCAAAACATCCCTTGCATGTCCATAAGTTATGGTGTGAATATATGAAGATTATTTTTAAAGAAGGGCCCGAGATGAGGGTTATTGCTATACAGGTTGAGCGTTAGCAAATGTGCAAGTGCATTAGTTCTCGAAATGAGGCAATATCGAACGAAATTTTATCGTACAGTTAGTTCATACAAAGAGTTTAGAGCAATGCTTCTCAAAATTTCAATGTTTTCGACCCCTTTTTAATTATAATTTTCATTGCCACCCCACCCTCTTTATACAATAACAATGTTCCGAATTCAATAATAATGTATTTTGACGTCAAAAATCTACACTACAACTTTAATTATAAGCCGAAGAAACTATTAAGATAAGTATTTAATTTTGTATGTAATTTTGCATACGTGCAAGCTCATACGTCACTGGTAATTATTATACTTGTTCTTAATTCAATATTGATCAATTAGATATAAAATACATTGTATTAGCATACATTTACACTGATATAATACGGTGTATTATATCATGTAAATGCGCTTTTTATTATGTCAGAATGTATTTTGTTTAGCTTCCTTCCAGTTAGTGGCGTAGCGTGGGCTTTCGCCACCTGGGGCTAACCGGAAATTTGTCGCCTCTTTATTTTAATTATTGGTTAAGAAAATTAGTAAAAGTTTTTAAAAAAAGCTGCTTTAAATTTTTTTTATTGATTAAAAATGCACTTTTCATGTTTTTTTCATAGCAAAATCTTTTATACAATTGTCATTATCAATATGTATGTCATGTTCAATTGCCAGAATAGTTAAATTTGTTAGCCTTAACGTAGACACAGTCGATCTGAGATAATTTTTGATTAATTTTAGCTTAGAGAAGCTTCTCTCGCAACTCGCATTACTGATGGCAGATGTTAAAAAAAATTCTCACATTATGACAATGTTTGGTAATTCTTCTTCAAGTTTGAACTCAATAACGTATTTTAATAAACCCAGAGAGAGAAGCCGGACCTAATGAGTTCTTTTTTACAGCCTGGGTTTGTTGCCGCTAAGAAATCTAGTATTTATGTGTGAATATTTTGTAAATATTTTTTGAATTTAAATTTCGCGTGCTACCCGCTGCCTCTTTTGGTATGCCACCCTGGCCCAAGGCCTCCCTGACCCCCCCCCTCCGCTACCCCGCTGCTTTCAGTAACTTAATTTTTTTTTAATATCTTTTATTTTAGACTTTTTGGTATGCTTGTGCCTTCCACATAGAGTTATCACACCCTCTAGGAGGCGAGCCCTACAGTTTGAGAAACGCTGGTTTAAAGCAACCATCTCTGAAATACTGTCTATATTGCAGTTTTTAACAGCAAAGAACGTTTCAGGCACAAGCTTTCATTGTCAGATACATGAGTGGCATTTGACCCCAATACAATGTATGCTTCAGTAAGGGCGATTATTCTAAGAAGGGCAGGACAAGGTCTGTTGTTGACCACTCATTTTCTGAGATCACAGACGATATGGTGCGTGTAGTTGAAGCAAAAAGTCAAGAAGACTGAAGCTTCACACACACAATTAACACTGTATAAATGAAATTCCTGCGCGTCTCACGCCCAATGTTATGTAAAATAATTTCATTACAGGCTGTTGATTTACTTGATGTAGCTGTAAAAAGTTTGTAAAGTGTTTAAATCAACAAGGTAATAAAAAAAATATCTTCGTGTGTAAAGAATGTGTGGCTTTATTGGTCGCTAATGCAAATCACTTTAGCGGAATTAGTGGTAAATATGAGTCAAATAGTAATTCAGAATTTCTTCCAAAATAAAACATTTTATTTACAGCACAATAACTAACTGAAATTTTTATTCTATCGCCAGAAAACATTTTATATTAGCCAAGAAATAAATTACAAAATAAATCGTCTGCTAAAAAATAATATTTAAAAAATAAGATTTTTTTAAAAACATTAATACATAAATAGTTATTTAGTTATCAAACAAATAATCAATAAATAATTAATAATTAATAAACAAACAATTTTAGTTCATTTTAACTATATTTTTAAATATACAAAAAATGTTTTCCATCTTAAATTAAATCGTCTGCCAAGAAGAAAGGTAAGAATTAAATTTCCTCTACAAATGTATTCAATGAAATTTTTAATCATATGCTTCGTAATTAGTTTTTATTGACACAAATGCATCTTGCTTTTAAGAATAAATCTCAAATCTTACGCAGTTTAAAGAAATAATATATATTTTTTTTGTCCTCGGTGGCAACAATTCGTTTGGCGTTATTATTTTGCCTTGTTTTATGTATTTTGACTAAAGAAATTGCGAATTATATATTTCTAAATACACCTGCATTAAATCCAGGGTCTAAAAATAACAGCATAGACACAGAATTACTGACTGGGGAAGCGAAGTTTAGTTATTTTATAATAAGACAAGTTTTACATTTAAGAAAATCAAAAGAATGAATAAATTAAAACGTATTGTTTATTAGGAACTAAAAGATTAGGAAATTTCGAATTTGTGCATTCGATTTTTATGTGTACTTAATATAGAATACGTTAACACTTTTTCATTTATTAGATCTTTTTCCGCCTTGAGATTCGTTCACTGAAGCTTGTCATATTTAGAGTCACTGGATTATAAACTTTTTTCTTGCTCAAAAACTCATCTTTTTGATTGGTTTTATTTTCAAAGTTTTCCATTTCTTATATCACGAAATCAGTGTTGCGTAAAATTCACTTTTCCAAGTTTCCGCCTACCAGCCATAGCCCTCAAGCAGTTTCAAAGTGTGACGTAAATAAACAATCAATCAATTAATCCGTCTGTTAGCCATCTTGATTTTGTATATATAAGCCTTCAGTTTTATATAATTTCTACTAATCTCAAATCTGGAATAATGTTTTTATTTGAATGCAATAAAGTAGTACATCTAAAATGATGAAACATTGGAAAAGCTCCTGCCATTTTGTGTTAATTTTTTTCAAATTTTTGTAAATGTTTTTCAAAAACTTTTCTGAATATTTGAAAATTTGTGGACTAATTACTAAAACTAACATTAAAACACACTAAAAATAGAAGGAAAGATACAATCAAGCATAAAAAAACCTTCTTTATTCCTTTTGTTCTCTTCCGGATATATTTTACTGTATTCCAATAAATATAATAAGATTCATACTTGAGAAGCAAGTAGAAATTAAATCGGATTAATATTACATTCAAGAATTGTAGAGAGGAATTTTTTATCAATGATCGTCAAATATTAAAGAGTAGGATTCATATAAGAAGCACTTTTTCAACAAGAAATGCTTCCATATTCGATACTTGCCTCTTATACCGTCGATCAATTTCGTTGAATCAAATAATGTCACCAAATGCCACCATAGTAGAAATGCATGCATGTTCAAACATTATAATTGCAAAACTTACAGCATTTGGCGACGTTATTTGAATTCACGAAATCGGTCGATGGTACAGTAGGTAAGTACCAATTATTAGCATAGTCTTCCTACTTCATTAACTTATAAAGAAAATTACTTTTTTTATAATTGTATTTAATTCTGGTTGAATTGATCCATTTATGTATAAAAATATATCCCTTATTTTTATTCTATATGTATGATTTTTTATTCTATATTATTATTCTATATTTAATTTTATATTCTACAAAAAGGGGAAAAAACATTTATTTAATAACATAATGTTTCTAACTTTTTTAAAGACACGGTATGATAAGTTAATATACGCGTCGTAACCATACCATGTATATCCCTTTAAGACCCGAAATATTTTTATCTTTAAATATTAAAATTCTACTGTTTAATAATACTATATGGAACCCAATGACACTGGAAAAAATAATTAAAAAATTCCCGCTCCCTCCCTGGAACGTAGACGGTACCCGCAAGATCGTGCGGGTTGGGCTTTTTCTGTGAAATTTTACGAGTTACCCATACATATTTTGGCTTTAAGTTGATAGAAGAAACAAACTTAATTTAACTAAAATTGTTACAAATAAGGAAATTATTGATTTATAATTAATTCTTTTGTTGACTAATTATTTATTTACTATGAAAATCTTTAAAGCATCCTTTTTGCTTTTGATAAGTATAAATAAACACTGCATTTTTCACATGTTGTTTTCGAACAGCTTTCGTAGTTTTCAAATCTGCATTTGCGAGGCCTTGAAATGTCATCAACACATCGAAAATGGCTGCACATGCCATGCTTTTTATCCTGACATGCTCTTTTAGCAGGCGGTTTATAATACTTCGATCTTATTGCGGGAGGACTTACACAACACTGTCATCCTCATCATCAATTAAAATACTTTTGTTAATAGGTGAAAATGCTTCTAACGCTTCAGCTATCTTGTGATGGATCTATACGCGTCTACAACTAACACCTTGGGGATTTTTCTGGGGCAATAGCATTATCAACCAACTTTCACCGAGTGAAGAAAACGTGATTATGCAAATTAAGTATATTATATAAATTCTGCATTCCGAGTTTTAGGAATTAGTTGGTGAGTGGAGGATCGTGAAATTATTAAGTGCATATCGGACTTTATCAATTGAAGAAGTCTAAGAGTATCGCTCGCCGGTGATTAAATCCGGATAAGGATCGTATTCAAGGCCTCGACTGGAGGACTCAACTTCATAAAAGTACAGGTATCGTGATCCTTGTTTAAATAGAAGTTTAGCGTATTAGTGCACGACGTAGTTTATATTGAGCTTGTGTAGGTTATCGTGCAATCAGTTGAGGGTCCGTATAATTATCCCCAGGCTAACAAGTCTCACCTTCGTGCTCTGCTATCTGATCTTTATCTTAATTAGATTATAATTGTGTCTGCTTGATATTTTAGTGACAATAAAATAATTAGAATGAATCATGTCTACTGATTATTCAGTATCTCCCACACATCTAGCCGGGTCTGAGGGTAGACAAGGGGGAATCAGAGTGAAGCAGGAACCGACAAGCATTACAACCTCTAATTTATATTTTAAGAGATCCATTCCGAGTTTTCGGAGGAATTTCATTTGATATTACATCTTGTTTGTACTGAAACCAAGGATTTGGTTCAGCTTTAACAATGAAATGAATGGGTTCAAGAGATTTTGATGGTAAAGGATGATCCAAAGTTATCTTATATAACAAATGTTACATATTTTTTTCCCCATCGTTCTGATCTGAACTTGATTCTCCTTCCAATATGCGTCGTTCATACGCTTTGCCCCCAGCATAGTCATCACCCAAAGGATCACAAAGTTCAGAAGATTGTGCGGGTTACGAGAAATTCTGAGTTCTACAAGCAACATTAATAGAGTATATTTATTATTTTTACTGTTTTGCAATTATTTAAACATTAAGACCAAAATTTCTATCCAAGCAATTAGAAGTATATCGGTAATTACCTTTTTACGACAAATAAAAAGATGTGTTTTTGTTGTATTCGTAAACAAAGCTAGATAGGAATATTGAGACATTTTTATATCTGAAAAAATACTTTGCACATAATCAGATTATTTTCAAATACAGCTTAAACTTGTACATGTGTGTGTGTCATTGTTCCTTAAATCGAACATTGATTTTTAAAACTTTGTGTGAAAACTCCACAATTTTATTTGCTTTGTTCTATAAAAATTATTGTAAAAAAATAAATAAATTATTTATTAATTTTTCAGCATAGAAGTAATGATGCTAAAATAAACTTGACTCGATGAAAAAATATGTATATACGTTCAGCTTGTTTTAAATTTTTTTGTCAAGCAAAATTTTAAAAAATCATGTAAAATTCAAGGTTTAACAAATGTTTTATTGTTTAATAAGAGAGTTGATAATAGTGATTATTTTGTTGAAAAACCATAAGTTATTAGAATATTATTAGTTTCTTAAGGTAAACAGTTTAAGTTTAAATTTTATTCGTTAACACACAATATAACCTTTACTTTGTTACATACCATAGAAGAGTGGAGAAAAAGTTTAAAACTCTAGAATTTCTGGTAAATATCGTGACCTAAGTTATTTATGTGAGCGTTGATCTACTTTTCGAATCCTCTATATCGTTCACTTCCCTTCCTCTCACACATTACTAGAAAGATCTTCAAAATAGCAAAGAGGAAAGTTCGATAATCGATGTGACGGACAAGTACACAACAATGCTGTAGTAACTATAGCATCCAGTAATTTAACACTTGATCTGGTCACAAAAACAAAAAATTTGCCGAAGGCAAAGAGAAAAAAAGTCTGCTAAATGTATTCATTTATTTTTTGCTTACTTTGTGTTTATACCTGAAAAACGTTTAGAGATGCACTTTCTTGTTCTTAAAACTTGTGTACGAACCATTATTAACTGCTAGAAATTTATTATTCTACGAACGTCTTTTATTTTTATAATCACTCAAGTGATTAAAATAAATCCCCAGATGAAGGAAATATTTTTTTTTTTAAAAAAACCTTAATTATGTATTACGTCCAACTAGTGTTAATTACGCATCGCTCTTTTTTCTCCAACTGAAAAAACATAATTACAAAAGATGCCAACTTAAGCAAACGTAGCTTTAACAACAAACGATTACATCTCAGCAAATAAATTAAGTAATCAGATAACTTAGAGTTATACATGAATTACATTTTGAATTAAAGCAAACGATAATAATATGGTAGAGAATTTTTGAAATAAAAAAATAATATTTACACTAAAATATTTAATATAAAAATATATTATGAACAAAACTGCATAATTTTTTAAATGGTAATTTAAAAATTAGTTCAAAATAAATAAAAGAAACTTAAATAGAATTAAATATTTTACAATGAGAAACAATGCTGTTAATCAAGTTTCTAAGACGAAGTAAAAAAATCTAAGCATTATCCGCATATATTCCATTTATGGAACATGTTATAACATATGAAAAAATTTCTTTACGCAAATTTTTGAATACAATGTTTGAGTTTTAATTCGATTTTTATTAAAAAACATTAGGGTGTCAATTTTCTATAATAGCGCTGTGCTTATAAGGTTGATGTTTGAAATAACCTTAAAGTTTTAGATCTAGAAAAGAAATGGTTTTGAAACCAGACATCTAAGTCATAAATGTTGAAAATGAGAATAACGAACAGGACCTCTGTAACATATAAGCAACTTGCATTACGTGTCTACCGAGAGTTGAATATAAATTAATATATTTAAAAGATAATTTAAAGTGTTTTTTAGCTTAATTTTTATGGAAAACCCACCTAGAATCCTTACATCAAACAAAAAATAGGAGAAAGCAAAATGTATATTCAAGGACATGAGAAAAATTTTGAATGTCATTCAGAAACACGGATTCAGAATAATCCGTTCCCGGATATCCGGGCGGACATGGATAGTGATATCTGATACTACCTTTCTCGTAGACAAAAGTAACTGAATAGTCCACAAATCAATGAGTTTTTCTTCATTGCATTATAAAGGAAAGAATGATTTTTATCCCAACTAATTACTGTAAAAAGGAATAAGAAATAAAGAAATAATTAAAATCAATAAAAACAATGTTTAAAACTGAAATCGCTCAGTCAATGCACATTATTTAAACAATGTATGCTAATTCGAAAAAAAAAATTATTAGAGCATGACACTCTAGATTCCTCCTCTCTGACCACATTTAACAATTGGGGCTTATTAATTATATGAATTTTTTTAAGGATAGCTGTCCAGATTAAGCGGCATTTGGTTTAGTGGGGTCCATATTCGTGAGGGTTTATTGTATTTACTTTTGAAGATATTCTATCAGACGCAGCATACTTCTTATTAATATTTTTTGCCAAGTTTGGTGGTATTTAAACACGTTACTGTAAGTGGTTCTTAAGTGTAAAACCATCGACCAATTTCGTGAAATCAAAAGTCGTCGCCAAATACCACGATTTACAGCCAACAGTGGAGATCATTACCGCGCAAGTTCAACACAGTAATGAAAATGATGACAGAATTTGGAGACATTTTTTAGTTAGAAATGTTCATCCGTTTGGAGAAATTTGTCGACGGTATGAAACGGTAAGTACTCTGTGAGTTGTATTTGACACAAATAGTTTATCACCGCTCCATGGATGCTGTAAAGAATAAAAAGTGGAGGACCTGTCTTTTATACGTTACCCCCCCCCCCTTAAATTTCTAATTGTTCCTCACTCGTAATGTGGCCTCAAAATAAAAACAGTTAATTTCTTATTAGAAATGCTTACCTTTAGGGCTTCAGGTACTTACATATTATCGCAACAATGTCAACATTGGCAACCCCAATTTCTCATGTGTCGTATGCGCAGAATTGGCAATCATGTGCTTCATTTCATATAATGTCGCCAATAGGTTGAGATAATACGTAACAAAATGAAACATATAGCTTTTATTTAAATTCATCATAAAGTTAATGAGAAAGGAAATAAAATTCCTCCGTGCTTATTTTCAAATTAATGAAACATCCTACGTCTGAAGAAATCATTCAGAACTTTAAAATAAGCATATTCCTCTTTCAAAAAAAAAAATCTCAAACAAATTTAATACGCACGGAATGAAAATCAAGTGAAATGTCAAGAACTGATTTTATTTCACGCATTAAATGCTATCTTTACTTTCTGAGAATTGAATAATTTCTTTTTAAACGTATTATTTATTTTTATCAAAATTTAAATGTAAATAAGGCTTTCTGGACTTGCAACACTTACTTAGGAGAAATCAGTTATTTTCAGAATTCGCTAACAAAAAATGCAATATCCATAAGAAATATTTCGCAATAACTTTATCACTCTCTTGTATAGTCGCTCCTTCTGGTACAATACTTCTTAATTCTAAAATATTTCACTTTTAATAACCTTCAATTATAATTTAATGCGTTATTTATTTCTCAAAATTTCCCCCCTAATTTTGAATTTTATCTTTAACTCCTTAAGCGGACAATTCTTTTATCCAAAAAGTTCAAAAAAATGCACATTTTTTTTTGTTGCATCTAACTAAGCATAATACTTTAAAGAATGTGAAAATGGAATAATTTTATTTTAAGTTTCAATTTTAAAATTTTCTCACTATTTTGTATTTTATAAATGTGCCCCCCCCTAAATGTTTGTTTTTTATTACACTCTGCGTGCTATGAAAAACGTTTCATAAATCTTAAAAGCATTTCTCTAATACTTACAAAAAATTTCCTACTCTCGTTTTTCTTTTTCAAACGGTTGAGGATTTGGTATGGTTGTGTGTGCATACATGCACATGCACACACAATTTGAAGTATGGAGTAATACAATGGGGACAAAGATAAATAATATCGGCGTTTTTGGATTATTTGTAAATATGCACGCTCAGTTTGAAGCATGTAGTAATACTTAGTTTTACAATGCAATAGGGACAGACATAATATCAGCTTTTTTGGATTATCTTTCCATTTTCATTTCTTCTCAAGCATCAAATTGCACATTGCCTTATCAATCCCTGTTCTTTATCGAATATTTTCAGGGATCTAAATTCCTGCCTTCATGGAAATTTTGTATTTAATTATTAAGATAAGTGCGAACACGTTTTAAAAACATAGCGAAATGTAAGAAGAATAAAAACTTTCAGAAAAATATTTAAAAATTATGGAATACTGTATTTTAGAGTCAAATAAATATTAGAACAGGTGCAATTACCATGTTTAAAAATCCTTATACCACACTTATCTTTGAGACCTGAATATAGTTGAATTGATTTATCTTGAGTTGTAAGACGAAAAACAATGATTATCACTTGAATTGTGTGCTATTGCATGTTCTTTGTTCTACTGATGCTCTAGGTTAGACTCAAAACACACCTGAAGAAAGGCAGTTATACGCCTTTCATTGAAATAAAAATCATTCCTGAGGCAAGAGCTTCCATCTACCCGCTCAAATGACCATCAAAAAGATTATACACAGAAAGTAAAGATGTGTAAAAAGGCAGCTATTTATGAATAGCAAGTTCTGATTCTTGAAAACAAGAACTAATATGAAGTTTTTATGATGATTTTCATGTATAGCAGAACAAAATATTTCATAATAAATTATTTTTGAGCCCGAAACAATTTTTATGTTGCCTAGTGTTATCATTCCTTGATTATATTTTTAACAGAATGCATCGTTTCACCAGTTCAGAGCTTGCCGACATGCATTTCATGTATGGGGCTTCAAATGGAAATGGAGCGACTGCTCAAATAATGTATTGGGAGACCGCCTCCAGATTCGATATGCTTGGATTTCTTCTTCTAGGGTCACATGAGGAGCATAATCTATGAAACTCCCATTGACTCTGATGAATATCTGGAGGCCAAACTACTAGTAGGTACTAGAAATGTGCGTGACATGCCTACCCTTTTTGTTAACGTACGCCAATCCTTGCACCGCCGCTGTGAAACTAGTATCACTCTTGGTGATCGCTCTTTCGAGTATCCGCTGCAAAACGTTTGAATCATTAAAAGGTATTTCCCTGCCTTGATTTTAATTTACTTTTTTCACCTATCTATTGTTAATACTTATTTACTTACCAGCATTTACGAGCGACATTTTCATTCCTACATTTCTATACTTCATCTGCATTTCATGGTCCCTCTACCCATCCAACCAGATAGTCTTGAAACTCCCTGTATGTGCATGTCCACATTTTGTTTTGCTATAAATATCCTTCACAGGCGGGATTTGAAGAAATATATTTTTGTTAAATTTAATATTTATGAGGATACAAGGGAATGTTGTTCACTGAGAAAATCAAATCTATAATCAGTTTTCACTTTATATTCCGAATTTCATTAATGTATTTAAACTTGTTGTCAATTCATTAAATACATACAAATCAAGTTTATTTTACTGAAAATATTTTTCTCCTTTTTTTTGACAGTAAAAATGTTAAATTTTTAAATTTAAATTCCTTGATTTAGGAAGCGAGGGAAGATATTGTAGTGATGAGGGGATGTGTATAATTAAATGACACGTGATAGCTGTTTTACCTCAAGAACTGGAACTTATTCAAAGGTCACAAACCTACTATTTTACCGAAGCAGCTACTATAGACCCAAAAAATAAGAAATAAGCATATAAAATTAATGAGCGTTTCATTTAGAGAAATGTAACAACGGGTTTTAGTAATTAATTAATAATTTTGGGTTCAAAACACGTTTTTAAAAATAACTTCATATAGAGGATACACGTTGAATTTGTATTCTCAAATGTAATAGTGATAAATCATTGAGAGTAAGGTACTTGAGAATTCGGGATAAAAATCTTTAATTTTCTGTACATTGGGATATCTTTCCAAGCTAAATTTACTTTAGAAAGGAATCAAGTCTGATATGTTTTCTTTCAATCGAACTCTAATTCTTTCAAGTATATGTGTGCTAAAAAGTTCCTTTGTATTTTCTAAAACATGTTTTCAGCTCAAATATTTTTTACAAAATATTTTTTGTGATTGAATAGGCATTTTGATTGTATAATTTCAACGGAGACAAAGATTCTTGTTAGAACGTCCAGTTTTTTTCCCGAGAAAATTTTCCAGCTAAAAGCACTTTCAGATTTTGCATAGTAAAGAAAACTAAAAATACCCTTTTATAGTAAATCCAACTAAGTTGTAACTTAATCTTTCAGTCGCCGAATCTGAAATTAGTCGCCAGATGCGGGATGGGATCAGAAAGTGGGAAATCGTTAATCCTGATGATCCTGGTCAGGGCAATGGAACAAAATTATTAAATTATTGCATTGTCATCGGTCTTGGACAAGTGAGCAAAATTTCGAATTAATCTAACCTTTTAAAGTGAGTAAAAACTGAGTTCCTAAGATTCCGTTACATGCAACTGAAGCTTATAAAAGGGTGTTAAAAGGAGGTTACATCGTTATTAAGTTGTGCGCTAGTAATAAATAAAAGTGTATTTTTATTTTCAGCGAGAAAAACTATACTAAGTTCGACTCTCGGTGAATAAAGCTTTTATAAAAAATATTCTGAGATTTCCTGAGAGAACACACAGAACCTCCCAAAAACTTAAAATAAATGACATTCGAACAGAGGTCCGTTGGAGAAATGTATACAGATCACACATGTGGCATCCTCATGTGAAAAAAAAGTAATGCGATCCGCAACCTTCTTTAATTGTGATCTCTCACTGAGACATGCAACCCCACAGCATCAGATGTACTGAATGAAGTAAAAAAAATAAATAACAAATAAAAAATACTAGAGGATATGAAAAGAATCCTGCGCAGGACTGCATTGCGTTGGTTATTTTGAACCCTCTACTTATTCTAAAGTAGAGGGTAGTAAAATCCACCCCCCCCCCCCATTTCAAGACACGCATGAACTTACAGTTCAACTTCTGCAACCTACTTAGAAGTGTTTATATGTGTATGTATGTAACCCAGTGATTCTCAAATTGTGGGGTGCGCAGCCCTATGGGGCGTGATAACCCCTAAAAAAATTAAAAATAAAATATTATTTAAAAAAAATTATTAATTCACTGAAGGAAGCAAAACAAAATACACTTTGACATAATAAAAAATAAAATATACAATTACACTGATATATAATATACAGTCGACTCTCGGCGATTCGAAGTTGAAGGGGTCAATGAAAAACTTCGAATTATCAAGAGAGTAATGAAAAACTCCCGATTTTTTTTCTAAAATATTTAAATTTTAAACTATGTAATAAAGAACAACACGATTGCACATATGTAGAAAATTACTTCAAAATGTTTTTAAAAGGTCCATATTATACAGAAGTTTAAAGTCATGTATTAAAAGAATACATTTATGTAGTAATTCTCGAACAGGACTCTTTCACGCTCCACCAGATCTCTCCTTCCATTACTCATTGAAAATAAAATCATTTCGCACCCGGTTCCCTCAAATACTGTCCCCAACACTTTCTTCAAGGCAGGGTCCAGTCCATCCCGTGCCCTATTAGGTTTCTCATTCTATAAATCACACAGATGAGCCATAAATCGTTATGTCAGTCCGACGCACAAAACATCATCTTCGCCTGAGGAACCGGGAAACACAAAAAAGGGATAACAGATAGATGGTCATCAAAGAGGCTACGTTACAGGGGAGACATGCAGATACAATACAATACAAAACAAGTGAGCTCCAACCTGTTTACTACAGAACTCTAGATAGAAAGTGTTCGAATTGTCGAGTGTTTTGCAAGATAACTTCGAATTATAGAGTGTTATAGTCTAGCCAACCACAGATTTTACTTCGAAATATTGAATGTACCAAAACGTATTGTTTTCGTTCGAAATATCAAGAGTTTTTCTAGGGGCTGAGCATATACTTAGAATTAGCGAGAGGTTCGTATTATCGAAAGTTTGAATTAACGACAGTCGACTGTACTTATAAATGTATCAGTACTGCCATTTATTTTTGATAATTAGTACAATAATACAAAATTAAGAACAAGTTTAATAATTAATAGTGGCTCCCATGAGCTGTTCTTGAAAAACGAAGTTTTTCAAAGGAAGATTTAAAATTAGAAGCTGACACACTCTGAGTTCGATAGGTTGCCCACAGATGACTGTACACATGTCCGAGAAAATGCCAGATGTGATGCATATAACATAAAGAGCAACAGAGACTTGGCTATTTTTCTAATGACATTTTGTACTCTTTGAAATGAATGATAGAGAAAATAAATATTTAATTTAATCTAATATGTCATCTGTGTGTGTGTGTGTGTGTGTGTGTTTTACACTTTTGGCTCCAAGTAAAAAAACTTTCCTCATACGAAAAATATTTCAAGTCCGCAAAGAAATTGTTTAACAACTGAATACTCAGAATAGTGTCTAATTGAAAGTAACAAACTATACTCCTGATTTTGCAGTATGAAAGTAGAGCTGTGCAAGCACTATGTGTTCGCATTAAAATTTTATCTTTCTTTAACTATAATGAAGGGAAATACTTATATTTTATGCGCTGTCAATTTCTCGTTTTAATAAATATATTTAAAAATACATAATATATGTACAATTTTTTTTTGTTAAAAAATAGTTATATTGTATGCCGTTCATTTTTATGTAAAGAAATATCTTTAAAAGATGAAATATTAATATATAAAATAGTAAATAACTATATTATTAACCTCTATTCTCTTACTCTGCTTGCTTACCATTGATATCTAATTGTTTCAAAACTGTCCTGTGTGGCACGCTGAATCATATTGGCAGACTGGTTTGGCATGCCACTGCTAAAATGTTGCCACCCCTGTATTAAATAAATCTTCCTACTTTACTAAGGAAATGTGTATATTAACGTTTTCCAAATTGTTGACGAGAAATGTATATTAAAACAAATAATGGTTTTTAAAAACATACGGCAACAAAGGTATTGCGAATAATTACATGAAAGATCTGAATTTAATGTTTACTATGACAGTTTAACGGTTGTGAATGTCCCTACTGAAGGGGAATATCGTAGAGTCAGACAGAAAGGAAACAATATCTTGGCACTTGCAGAAGATTTCAGAAAATGTGACTGGAAATCTAAATACGCCTCAAACAGAGACATTTGTCGCAAGCATCAACTGTCATAAATATCGGTTGACTTCGAAATAGCATCAATGTACTTACAAATGAAGATAAATCGTATTAAGTTTCTAAAAATTTCAAGTTTTAATTATAATAACGATTTTAAGCAATTTAGTTTATTCTTTATCTTCTAGTGTGTTTACCACATAATTCTTCAGATGTTACAATATCCGACTACTTGCGAGAATTATTTTTAAAAAAGAAATGGAGAAATGAATTTTTTTTTGTGGTTTTCAGAATTGTTTAGTACATTTGAAGAAAAATATGCAAAAATTAAGGAGTTAAAATGGAATTATTATCACTAAAATGGGAAAAAATTTGGTAAAAATTTACAAAAAATAACATAAACGTGGCTCATTCTGACACAAAAGTTGATAGACGAATTTTCAATTTTTCAATTCCAATGTGTTGCTATGTTATTCATTTCTCAAATGACCTTCAGGATAAGAGGTATTTTAATTTTTACAAAAACTAGAGCACTTTATCTTAGTTATTATATGAAATTGCTTTAAAAAAATCTGTGATTATATTAACATAAGGGACTGCAAATTTTGTAATAAAAAATTATTGATAAATCTGAATATTGAAACACAACTACTATTATACAGAACGTACACAAAAAATTTCAGCTAATTATTTTCAAAACTGTTTGAGCAATTGCTGTCCCCTTTGAGCACTTTCAACAAAACACATTTCGAGTAAAACACGTTTTAAAGTATGACATATATATATATATATATACTAGCTGACCCCGCCAAGCGTTGCTGTGGCTTTGTTTTAATACGTTAGTTCAATATTATTCTAAGCTATTCAATGCAGTCCCATTAATCTTCATTTACAATTTTGGAGGGTAGAAATAAAGTATAAAACAACAAATTATTTTAATTTTGCATTTCATTCACCTCCTATTTGAGTGTAGTATAATGCACGAATTACTAACTAAGTCGTTAAGTAACAATATATGAAGATTTAATTTTATAAATGTGGTGAATAACGTTGATTCTTTGCAATTTTTAAAAATATTTTTATCTTTTTAAAGAATACCAACAAATAATTTTATACAACTAATCGCTAATCGATGCACAATATTTTTCGGTAACCCGTATTTTGCTAACTCAAATAGATTGAAAGCATGATTTTGAGCATGTAACATCTAGTTGCCCATTCGAAAAACATGGATTTTCTAAGTCCAAGTATCAAATGAATAGTGTTCGGGTTTCAGATTCATTTATGGTCATCGCGAAAACCAAACGCGAATCGGGAATTGAAGCCTTTTGAATGTTATTAGAGATTCTGACGGTATGAGTGAAATAAGTGGCAACAGATTCCGGAGTAGCAGAACCGAATTCTCGTTTAAACTTTACAGTCAAAATGTTTGCTTCAATAAGTTCCCGGTATAATTATTTTGATGACCAAGCGTGCACCGTTGCATTATCTAGGAGAATTTAAGTTACGCAGACCAGGAACCAATAACCAGGGAACCAATCGAAGATTATGTGGTGACATTCCTGATACACCTAGAGAATTCAAAAACTCAGTAGGAAAATTTACGGTTTTTTTTCCCATCAACAATAGTGTCGATTGGTTTAAAAAAACGTTGGATCAACTGGCAGCAACCCTGTGTCTGAAAGTTTATTTCATCACAATATCAACATTTTTTCTGATTAAGTAACAGGATTACAGAGGCAATAATTATCAAGATAATCCGGAAAGACACTCTCAATCAGCTCCTTTTTGCTAAAGAACATTAAAGAAATCGTCTGGGTATTTCATGCATTATGTATTGGGATGAAGTTCTACTTCACCGTTTCCAATATTCAGTAGTTGGTTAGGAAATATTTGCTCAGATTGATCATCTTGCAAATAAACTCGCGATTTTATGGTCAGTCGAAGTGTTTCCACGTTTCGCCATAAAACGATTGTTTTAAACAGTCGTTAATCTCGTGAGCAAAAGTAGAGCGTGTAATGGCTGTTAATACCTGTCGGAAATCACCATACATTTATACAACAGCAACATCGAATATTCTCTCGTTGCCATTTAAACTTTGCAAAGCTCTATGTAATGCTTTGAGTGAATGTTTATGGTTCATGGTACACTTATCCCTGATCATGACTGAATTCATTTGCAATACTGTAGCCAATCCACTCTTTTTTTCAATGGTACATATTGCATCTTGTATTTTATGAATGTCCAATGGCAGCTGATGCGGAATGTGCAGTTTTTGCACCATCTAACACAGTGACAACAATGCCGAAGATGCAATTTCCTATTGCAATCATATTTTCGCACGACTGCACCTGAAAGTTTAGTTGCTACAGGGAATGAAAATACGGAGGTGGAACTCGAACACAAAGCCATTTGACCTCATTCCAGCAATATCCAGAAAATTTACGGAAGCTTTTGAAATCCGTATCCAGATTCTCATTCCCACCCCGAGAAGTACTCGGTGCCCACTTTCGACGCCCTTGCTCCTGTAAGTTCAGTCTCTGAAGGGGGACATTACGGTCGGTCGGCATTATCCGGCAAAGTTACGGGAGTTTCTAAAATCCGATTTCATATTATTATTGTTTCCCATCCAGAAAAACACCAGGAAAGCATTTCTCTCTCCTCAAGAATTTTAAAGCAAGCCTTTTCCACAGTTCGTGCAAAATACTTTCGTCTGGCATTATTTGACGTAGATATGAGATTATATTGAATTGGATTGAGAATATTCGGATCGGCAGTTCCGAAATACAATCAAGATCCACTTTTTGCGTCTCTATGTCGGCAGTGGCCGCGGTAGCCAAGTGGTCAAGGCATCGGATCATGGCTAGCGTGTCATGAGTTCGAGCCCAGCACCACTGAAAACCCGCCGTGTAGGGAGCGATTCACGTTAAATCTGTCGAGAGCTCAAACGTCCTCCCGTTGGTGTGGTGTGGTAGTTAGGAGAGGGCGTGCCAGCTCAGGTGTCGTCCGCGTCACTTGACCATGGTTCAAAATTACGCGGTCAGTCGCCAAAAGCCCTCGTGTAGCTGAAAAGTGCGACGTTAATATTCACTCACTCACTCACTTTACGTCGGCAAGATAGGCTGGTACTGCTGTCCGAGAATATTCCGATCCCCCGGCATTATCTGGCAAAAATACAGGAATTTCTATATCTCGATTTCAGACTCGCTTAAACCATCTCAAATTACACCAGGAATACACTTTTCCCGCGCCAAGACTTTAAGGGTGAGCTCCTGCCCCGGTTTGCGTAAAAGACGGTCATCCTGAATTATCTGGCAAAGTTACTGTTATTTCTCAGATTGAATATCAGATTCGGATTATCCGTTTTGAAATACACCAGGGACAAAGTTTTCGTGATCCAAAGCTTTTAAGGCAAGCCCCTGCTACGGTGTGCCTAAAATACGGTCGACTGGCATTATCCGGCAAAGTTATCGAAACTCCTAAAATTCAATTTCAGATTTCTATTTCACACTCCAAAATGCACACGGAGCTGACTTTTGATGCTCCAGCGCGAGCAAGTTCAGTCGCTAGAGATAATGAAAATCCTGACGCGCGGGACTCGAATCATTTGCCTTTTCTCCTAATTCAGACAATATCCGGCAAGTTTAGTGAAGTTTCTGAAATATAATTTCAAATTATCGTTTCCCGCCCCTAGATACAACTGGAAATTACTTTTGTTCCCTGAGCCGGCAAGTTCAGTCCCTGGAAGGGGCATTAGGGTCGTCCGGCATTATCTGGCAAAGTTACAGGAATTTCTAAAATTCGATTTCAAACTCTCGTTCACCATCCCGAATTACAACAGAAACGCACTTTTCCCGCACCAAGACATTAAGAGTAAGCTTCTGCCACGGTTTGCGTAATAAATGGTCGTCCTGAATTATCCGGCAAAGTTACAGTTATTTCTCAGACTGGATATCAGATTCGGATTATCCATTTTGAAGTACGCCAGGGTCCAAGTTTTCACGATTCAAGGCTTTTAATGTAAGCCCCTGTTATGGTGTGTCTAAAATACGGTCGGCCGGCTTTATCCGGCAAAGTTACGGTTATTTTTGGAAACTGACTCGAAAATCGGATTCCACACCCCGAAATACGCCAGGCACTTAATTTTCGTGCATTTTGGTTTGCAATATCTGCTTCCACAGACACATGAGCAATGCCACATTTTGCGATTATTCCCTTACGGGAATCTGGCAACGTTTTTTCGGATTCTTCACATTTCTGGCAATAAAAAAAATTATGGCGTGATTAATTGAAATAAAAACCATCCTATGTTTTAAGTTGGACGAAATGACACACAGTATGCAAAATTATATTATGATCGGTTGAGTAGTTTCGGAGTCCATCGCGGACAAACACTGTGACACGTATATTTTATATTAAA
>BMAO01017326.1:0-20095 GCA_019973975.1 Trichonephila clavata
TAATTTTCAATATTTTCTTGTCTTGAAATAAACATTTTTTTTCAAGCTATTATTTTTCCAAATTTGCATTTACTTGATCCCATATTCTGATGATTATGTTCTGTTAGCTGTCATGATGAAAGAAAATGACGTCACAGAATTTTACAAGCCTCTTCTACAACAGTTGAGAGAGGCAATCTAAGTGTAATCGGAACTCGAGACAGGAAACCCTCTCCCCTCTCTTTCGCCTTCTATTTTTGTTCTAGGAGGGTCCAGTTTACAAGCAGCTGTGACTATTCATATGATCACTGACCCCTCTTTTACTGCCCATCCCATGGTACATGAAAATTGCTGCCCGACATTCTAGTTATACAAGGAAACTGCTTTTTTTTACGCTGTTTCTTTTCTGTCTGAGGAACATTAGTTTTTCACAGGGCCGCCGCGTGGGGGTGGCAAAATTGTTCACCACACAAGGGCGCCTGGGGCAGGGGGCGCCAAAATTTATAGTACTTATAGTTTTTTTTAATTTAATGTTACTTACAAAAAGTTGTTGATAAAAAACTTGCAATTTTGCATGTTTTATATTTTTTTAGCAATAAAATAAGATTTTATTTTTAAAATTTTATATTTTAATTCAATTTAATTTTGTTTTCGTTTCTGCGAATTGTTTTCGTTTGTGTAAAACAAAATTTGATTTCCGATATGCATAATAAAAATACGTTCCGTGTGGAGTTCGCGCTATTATACGGAACGTGTTCAAAATCTAAGAATTGGTAACATGTAACAACAGGAATTGGGAATGACTTGTATCGGCATAAACTTTGATTCATTATATGATGAAAAGATGTTGTGGCTCAAAGTCGTTGTTTTGTTTGCTTTTCGTTTGCAATGATAATATATATACATTTTTAAAATTATGTAAATTGCTTGGTTTTTCTTCTCCAAATCATATTTTACTTCATGTATACTGTTATTAAATAATTCTCAAAACTAGAAATAAAATCTTTATCGTAGCGTTTCTCAAACTGTAGGACGCGCTCTCTAGGAGGGCGTGATAACCCTACTTGGGGGCGCAAACCTATCGCGAAAAATCGAAAACAAAAGATTTAAAATAATTATCCATTTGATAAAATAACTTACAATTTAAAATAATTGCAAAGTAAATACATTATTATATAATTAAAAAAATACAAATTCCCATTCATATAATACTCAACACTTATAAATGTATCAGTACTGCACAAAGTATTTGATAATTAAGTTATCAATATTCAATTAAAAACAAGTTTAGGAATTACTAGTGACTCCCCTGGTCTTGTCATATACAAAATATTTATCTTGATAAATAGTGCGGTTTATAATTAAAGTCGTATTGTATTGTAGTTAGGGAAGTCTCAAGGCATGGGCCAACTAGGCCCGGGCCCAGGACCCTCTCTCAGTGGGGGCCTCATTTCGTTCTCGACTCCGTCTTAATAAGACCATGAACTGGATAGTTTTAATGTTATCAAATATTATTCCCGTACATTCCCTCCGAAAAACAGTTAATTTTAAACTGCATGTCAATTGGCAAAAGTGATAAGACTGTATTATTATGTGATGACCGTTGTCCAGTGGCGTAACGTACCCCTTCCCCCGCTACCAAGCCCGCTTTTCCACTTAGGCACATACCTAGGGCGCAAAAGATTTGGGGGTCAAAAAATTGGAGGGTGAAAAAAAAAGAGAAAAAAAATTTAAATTACAGAGAACGTGCAACCGCCCATGTTTATTAAAAAGCCAATTATTCTCTTTCGTTTTTATACCTAAATTATCAATTCTTCGTTTCACTATTGGCCAAATTATTATGTAAATTGCTTGGCTTTTCTTCCCCAAATAATATTTTGTGTCATGTATACCTGTTATTAAACTGTTCTCAAATCTCGAAATAAAATCTTTATCGCAGCGTTTCTCGAACTCGAGGGCGTGATAACTCTACTTGGGGGGGGGGGGGGGAAGCGCGAGCATATTACGAAAAATCGAAAATAAAATATTTAAAATAATTATCAATTTAATAAAATAATTTGCAAATTAAAATAATTACAAAACAAAATATACTCTTATATAATAAAAAAATGAAATACACATTCAAACTGATCTTGGGCTTGTCATGTACAAAATTTATATACAAAACTTAATATTTATCTAATTAGTGCGTTTATAATCAAAGTCGTATTGCATCGTAGTTTTACCATCAAAGTACATTATAATTGCATTCAGTACATTGTTATTGTAAGAAGTGGGGCGCAATGAAAATTATGACTGAAATTTGGGTCGCAAATATTGAAAGTTTGAGAGCCACTGCTTTATCGCGATCTACAACACTCTTTTTGGTATCATGAATTCCTTTAGATTCTAAGCAGGATATCTATACACAAGGGCAGCCAAATTTGTGATTTCTTCCAAATTTAAGAAATAAATATAAAAGGTTGCAACACATATAACTGTAATCGTCGCAATTCAGTTGAAAGTAATTTCGAATTTGTAGGGATTTCACCTAAATTCTTTTCATTGTTTGTTCAGTGTTGCGAACTTTACTTATTGAAAAGTTCTTGTTATTTTCAATATTTTCATTTTTTTATAGACTGCTATTTGAAAATAAACTTCAAGTTCCATGAAAAATCTTACCATACTTATTTTTCATCTTAAAAAAACTACACAAGAAGCAATTCCTTCTTAGTTACAGTCTATTTTTAATAACAATATTATTCATAATAAGCTAGTTTCCTGTTACAATATTTTGCAATCTTCTCCTATGATGATGTAATTTTGTCCCCCCCCCCTCCTCTGCTCTTTTGCAGATATGTTTTTTTTAAAAAAAAATAACTGTAATAATATTGTATTAAATTTTCTTGTTCATGCATATTTTTGTATCATTTCCTGTCTATCTCGGTGAACCATTTTGTACCTCTAAGCCCTCTGTTGGATGTGAGTTCGATCCTCCCGAAAGAATTAATAGCTAGGGATTCTCCAACGACGTTTTATAGCGTAGCATTACGTTTTTGCTTCCTTTTAACATCAGTAAATACTCGAGCATATACAAATCGTATTAGTTAAATTATAAAACTAAAATTATAGATTCAAAAAAAAAAGAAAGAAAGAAACCAAGTGCGGCGCGTTTAAGCGCAAACAACGCCAAGAAAGAGAAGACAGTAAGTAAAAATTGTAGCTTTGTATATATTTAAATATTCCCATATTTTTACTTGATAGAATTCAACCAAGATAGCGCCCTCATTTTTTTTTGCACCAGGGCCTTTAACTACCTAGATACACCACTGCCGTCAGGAAATCACTTTTTTTCAAAGAGAGAGAGAGTTGACGCAATTTTAAATCAGTAATTTCTTCAATTTTACTTCATTCCTTTAAAACTGCAAACGGTAATTATGACTTCACTTTTGATTTATTTTGTATTTTCCCTTGAGACTTAAAAAATGTACAAACAATTTTATCATATTAAAATAAAATCAAAACATACATTTATTATTTCTTTCCTTTACAAAAGAGGCAGTGAAAATAATATCCAGCTTAATGAAATCTAATTAAAAAAAATTTTCATTTTGTAAATTTTCCGTGTTACATAAGTTAATTTTAAGATTTTCGTCTATATTTATATATATATTTCAATGTATTTTTATAGTACTTTTATGTTGATTAATATGCATCAATACTTGTTTTCTTTGCTTAATACATCTTACAAAAACACACTTTTTTATGCAAGAACAGTTCTATAAAGTTTAATTATTAGTGCAAACATGAAATTTCAAAAAGTAGTACTTAAGGTAGAACTGGTATTGAAGTATTTTTCACGAACTTCAAAGTTTAATTCCTAGCATTGATATTTTGACACTGATAGCTCTTGCATTGAGGTATAGATAGAAATAAAAATAAATAAATAATATCTACAATATTTCTTCATTTTTGAAGGAATGGAAAATGTTAATGCCTCTCTCTCTCTCTCCCTATTTTAAACTTATTTAAATAATATAAAGAATATTAATTGGAGCACGACAGTCTTAGCGCGACTGTTGCTGGGATGGGGGACCTTTTCGCCGGAAGCTCATATCAAGTAGGTGTCTGATACTTTCGATATTTTGTTTCATAAACAACTGGTTCTTTCTTGAAAGTATACCGATCCCCGGTCTAGAATGCACTTTATTTTATAAATTCTCTTAATTTTTCTTTATAAAAAATAATAAAAATAAATGCAGTAAAATGTTCTTGATTCAACTGATACTACAGAAAAACTACCTTTCAGTAACAGAAAGATTTGCTTTCATAATAAACAAGGAAACAAAAGTTGATTGTAAATTAATGTTTACAACATGTGTAAATGCCAGAAAAGCTGGTTAATATGAAATTTTTTGCTTTAATTTTGTAGAATTATTCTTTGTTGAAAATTTCATTTACCTTTTTGTACAACGTTTGTGATGTGATTTATATTTGCACAATTCATCATATTCTGAATATAATACTGTTTATGTCTTATCATACAAAGATTTAAAAATTTCAAATTTATCGTAACCAGATTATTTACTGAACATTTGGTTACTGAAATACACACATTTGTGTTAAAATTATTCTTACTTTTTGAGAAATATATTACTCTGGAATACCCTACTCATATCGTAAAGCATTTGAAATTTACTTCAGATCACAAAAAGAAGGGAAAAAAGTTTTTTTCTTCATTTTTGAGAATTTTTTATTTTATGTACACGATATCTTACTTTTTCATAGCTGTAGAGTATCATTGAAAAAAAAATCAACTGATATGCAACAATTCTTCGAACATTGTACAATCTTAATATCTTAAACATAAACCAATATAAAACAAAAGTGAAAAAATTACAAAAAATTGTTTATGTACTTTATGTACATTATGGAACAGTACATAATGTACTGTTACGAAACATTAACTTTTACGAAAAAAAATTCATGTCAAGCATTATATCTGCACAATATTATTTTTTTAAAAAAAAGAGTTGAATAAAAGTTCTTAAAAAATGATACTATCGTTTGTAAGGTACGTATACGATGTAACTTTTCAAACATACAAAGATCAAAAAATATTCTTACATAAGTATTATTGCATAAATTTTCATTACATTTGCAAATTTTTTTTGCATAAACCTACAAACATTGCCAAACAATTCAACCAAATGACAAAGAAATTGTAAAATTAAAATTTTAGATATTCCTCTAACAATCAAACTGAAGGGAATTTTAATGAATTGCACTCAGAAAAAAAATTTTTTAAAAATATTCACTGTAAAATCAGGTTGTTTTTTAATTATTAAAAATTTCTATGTAAACATTAATTTTCAGGCAGAAAATTTGCAAGTTTATAGAAGAGAGTAACTGAGTACCTGTAACAATATCTATTTTCTGCAGATTAAATTAGTATGAGTACTTGTATTGAGTTATAAAATAAAAAAACAGTACACGTCAGCACCATAGATTAGAACAGAAGATCTCGAACTTGTCATGTTTTTCGATCTGGGCCCTTGCTTACTTAATATTGAATTTTTGCAAATTCATGAACTTCAAATGTGTTTTGGACAGTAGGTATACTGTGGTAGCTCGTTGCTATTTTAAAAACATACTTACTTTTCTATCTGTAGTGAAGTATTGTGTGAAAAACTAAAAAATGCATGTTAATTTTAAACATTTATTAGATAAAAGTTAAAATTTAGTACATGATGTTTCACCAAAGAGGATATGTCACCTATTGATGTTTTAAAGTATATTTATGAAAAGAATTTTATCGATGCATTTCCGAATATTGCGATAGCTTTACGGATTTCTTTAACCCTGCCAGTTTCGGTGGCTACTGGAGAACGAAGTTTTTCAAAACTTAAAATTATAAAAAACTACATGCGATCTACTATGGCGCAGGAGAGATTATCGACTTGTCAATTATATCCACAGAGAGCGAAATTTTGATAAATTAAATATAAAGAATTGATACGAGCATTTGTAGCTGCTAAAGCTAGGAGAATCAATATTTGAACATATTTCCTATTTTTCTATTTACTTTAAATCATATATTGCTTTGTTTTTTAAAATTTATAAAATAATAAAAAAAAAACAATAAGACACAAACGTGTTTTAATATTATAATTTTAAACCTGCCTATAATCTTTAACCCTGCCAGTTTCGGTGGCTACTGGAGAACGAAGTTTTTCAAAACTTAAAATTATAAAAAACTACATGCGATCTACTATGGCGCAGGAGAGATTATCGGACTTGTCAATTATATCCACAGAGAGCGAAATTTTGGATAAATTAAATATAAAGGAATTGATACGAGCATTTGTAGCTGCTAAAGCTAGGAGAATCAATATTTGAACATATTTCCTATTTTTTCTATTTTACTTTAAAAATTTCATATAATTTTAGCTTTGTTTTGTTTTTAAAATTTATAAAATAATAAAAAAAAAACAATAAGACACAAACGTGTTTTAATATTATAATTTTAAAGCTTTTCAGTTCGAAATTCAAATTTCGAATATTATAAAAGAGTGTTTTATATATAATTTGTAGCACTTTATAAGAGTGTAACAGAACCTCATAAAGGGGCGCCGAATTACAACTTGAACAAAGGGGCCTAATACCCACGCGGCGGCCCTGGTTTTTCATTTGTTAGATCTACAACGATAATTAAATATCTTCAATGAGTACGAAATAAGGAATATTCCGAATTTTGTAAAGTAATTAATTTTATAAAAATATAAGTTTTAGTTAAGGCAGAAACCTTTATATGTATATTTCTGTACATTCAAAACAATTTTGTGTGATATTCCTCAATATTAAATTGCATCAAAATCCTTTTTTAAACAGTTTAATAAAAAGAGAAATTTATAAAAATAATGGAATGAATAGTGTAATGTGATTTAAATTTTTCTCATTCCTGAAATATTTCAGAGAGAGAGCAGTTCTTTGTTTCCGATTCAGTTCAATAATTTTATTTAAAAACGTTTTAAGACATGTAACAAAAAAAATCTTATATAAATTTAATAAAGTACAGTGGCGTAACTACCAATGGGCTAGGTGGTGCCGTGCACCGGGTCCCTTGAGCTCAGGAGGCCCTCGCGCCTTGAACACCAGGCAAGTCGAACTAGCGATAATTTCTCTCATAATTGAGATATAAATATAAAAGATTGTTACATAGCTGTAATTATGGCAACAGCTATTTCTTCTTGGTAATTTTTTTTTATAACATTATGATTCATAATAAGCTATTTTCCTGTTTCAATATTTCGCAATCTGGTATCTGCAACAGACTGATGTAACTTTGACCCCCTCCTCTGTTTTTTCGTGTGTTTTATTTTAAATAATTATAATAATTTTGTATTATATTTTCTTGTTTATGCATATTTTTTTTATCATTTCCTGTCTATCACGTGTCAAATCAAAGCTGGGTTATCACTAAATTCACAAGGAAATTCATAGGCATATATGTAAGTAGTATGTAGCTTTGCTTTCCTATATTCTGCAGAGCTTGACACAGGGCTGACTTGAAAGTAAATTTGTATATCTGAAATACTAATATATTTTTACTTAATAAAACTCAACCAATATTCTCTTTATTTTTTTCCCCACCAAGGCTTTTGGATACCTAGCTACGCCACTGATAAAGTGGTTTTGGGGTCCACACAATTTTATGGAAGAATAGTTTTAGTGTTGGAATTTCTAATATAAATTCAATTACAAAAAATCAAATGATACTGTGGTAAAGGAAGCTATATTTGCCATAGTTTTCGTTTTAAAGCTATTGTTTTCGAGATTTCAATTTCAATTACCTCCCCCCCCCCCAATCATACTAAATATTTTTCTTATTGATCACACTAATGTGATATCTTTAATATCACAAACAGAAACCAGCAATATATTTCATAAATAACAATAAAAATAATTTAAATCAGCATTTAACCATGTATGACACCTGAGACAGCACCTCATCTTCTAACTACCACACCACACCAACGGAAGGACGTTTGAGCTCTCCACAGATTTAACGTGCATCGCTCCCCTACATGGTGGGTCTTCAGTGGTGCTGGGCTTGAATTTTCAATTTTGGAGATATGTAAGAAAAGAATGCGAAAACTGATTCACTTTATCCTGACGATTCAAGTGCATTTAATGAATATTAATTGTTCATTTTAATTATTAATAAAATATAACTTTGAGAAAGGTGGAATAAAAAACAGAGGATAGCTTTTTGTACAAAACGTATTTGTAGCTATTTTCAAGCACAGACTCAAACTTTCCTAAGAATGATGTAATTGTAAATAGTATCTCTTGAATGCCAATAGATTCTTAGAAAACAAGACCCATTTTGGGGGGGGGGGACATCTCTGTTACACAATCCACCGAAGAGTCATAAATTACCACCTTTCACCAAGGGAACGCAGGGAAAATTTCATGTATCCTTCCGCAAGAAGGCGGAGTTACAAGTTTACTTTCCCCTCATTCCAAATATGCAATGCTGACTTATTTAATTACTCGCAAATAAATTAGTTTAAAATTTTTTAAGTATATGCGTTTGAAAGAGCATAAAAAATAAAGGATTTCCACTGAAAAACTTTTTTTATCCGATAATTGAAAATATTTTTATGATCGTTTCAACGCACTAAATGTAAATTTTCAAGCTTTTAATAAATATTTAAAAATATTTAGAATTTTTTTTAAAAAAATCAAAATTAAGAGAAAAATTAATTTTTTTTTAATCTTTAGGATGCATTTTGTTTCATACAGTTAAAAGCAATACCTTAGACGTAAATTGAATTATAAGAAACTCCATAGGATTAACATTACACTCGAGTTTTCGTGGTGGCGTGTCACCGGGAGCCTTAACTCTACATTTTGAGTGAGGGACTGTGCAAGTTTAAAATGCGACAAATATCTACGCATGTACTTTTTCATTTTAAAGTAGAACGTCGTTTATCCGAATCAATTGGGACCGTACACTGTTCGGATGACCGTATGCGATCCATGCAGTACATGAAACAGGACACTATACGAATATTGAATATCATCACATGTGGGAAACGGGCTTGAATAAAAAGCAAAATAGGCGCAAAACGTCTTAATTTTACCTTTTTGTGTAATATAATCGATTATTTTTCGCTGTGCCACTGTAAACCTTCGTTTTTCGCTGCAAGGTCTCTGATTCATCTTCGACAGGTCGGATTCTTCTTGCACAGAAGTCACAATCTCGTCATCATTTAGCATTTGAAATCCACAGTCTTCTGCATCGCTCCACTTTCTCCCTTCGCGAAACGGTTCAATATTTTAGTTTTGTCTGTGTTCAAGACGTTGCGCTTCCGTTTTGAATTCAAAGCCATTGCAGTTCACAACTCAACAAAGGGCACGAATACCCCCCACTTGGAAACAAACTGACCTAATATTCCGCGAAGATGTTTACCAAATCACACAACTGAAATTTCCCCAATATCCTTCACATTGGGTTTTCCTGTCATTTTTGGCCTCACGTGAGACAACTGCTGAGCATTGCACTGTTCGAAAACGAGTTCATTAACGTCACAGGGATAGGGATCTGAATAGATCCTTAATTCTCTATCTGATTTTTTAGTGACCTTCACTGTTGTTGATCCTGGATGGTAGAGCGAAAGTTCCTGTTCTGTTGATAGGGTGCAATCTGATTGGATGGCAGGACTAGGCAGTGGGATGGCGGCATTGAAGCACTCTTGAGGTTTTGGCGGAAAACTGAAGTGGCTAGATTTTTTTTTAGGAAATGGAGGGTCATAGACCCACCTTTCCACCTCACGCTATTTGATGACAACATACAGTGGGTCTCGGTGGTCAAGTACCTGGGCTTACACTTAGATAGCCGCCTAACTTACAAGAAACACATTGACTATCTAGCAGAAAAATTCTGGAATAGAATTCATTTGGCCTCCTCTCTCATTGGGAGGGGATCACCACTATCTCTATCTAGAAAATAAAGTAATCTTATACAAGCGAATTTTGCGCCCAGTTATAACTTATGCTTCCCCCATCTGGGGGGGCTGCAGCCACCACCCACACGAAGAAAATTCAAATTGTGCAAAATAAACTGCTTCGCATCATAACGAACGCACCTTGGTACGTTCGAAATGATGTGATACACAACGATCTGCATATGGAGACGATATCTAATTACATCACTAGGCTATCTAGAAATGTTTTTCTTTCCATCGAAACACACGACAACCCCATCATCAGAGAACAAACACTCTTCACGTATCCTCACCCTAAAATTAACTATGCATACTCTAGCAAGAAATGGAGAAATCCGCTCCGCCCACCCTAACACAACAATCAACTCATTTATACACTTTTAATCAACACACACTAGCTTCCCGTTGCATCTAGACAAGTGGTGAAGGGGGAGCAGTCACCTGACCGCTCCTTTTCTTTGATTGCTGACGCAATCCTCCAGCTTTCCTTCCCTGCACTTCCTCCATTCTTTCTCCCCGGTTCGTCCGCTCTGCAGGTCGCCACCGCTTGGGAGCCACGTTCTCCGCCCCCCGCGCTGGGGGCCACTTGATTTGTTTATTTTTGTCTTCCATGGTCTTATCTGTTTCGCCCACCTTTGGCAATAGCGCTGCGCGCTGAGACCTGCGTAAATCTAATTTTCGTTGAAGTGGCTAGCAACTGGGGTTTGCTATGGAATTGCAGGTTGGAGTAGGAGCATGGCTATTGGTTGTGAACAGTGGGCGAGACACCTTTCTAATTGGCTGCCCTAATTTTGTGCTACATTCACCACCGGTGAATGTGTGTAATTAATGTTAAGGGGGGTTATATGAATCCAGGAGATAAATATTATCTGAAAGATGATAGTTTTGATATGAAGTAAAAATTGCTACTAATTATGGTAGTAGCAATTAATATTAAAAAATATTTAGCAATACTTTGAATAAATTTTTTGAATGGTGGAATTTCTAGGCATTCCTAGATATTAGAGTTTTTAGTATATCTACCAACTTTGCAAATATTTCTAATGATTGATATTTGAGCAACTTCAAGAATTTTAATATTAGTATTTGCTGCATAGCCTCACACAGAGCAAGAGTAACTAAGGATGGGACGCAAAACAGCAGTGTAGAGAAGTATCTTGTTTGTAAGAGTCAGTTCACACACACAGAATTCCGGCTAATTAAGGGGTAAATTGTTCTAAACGCGATCCGGAATTTAATTCTTGCATGTATAATGTGTTGTTTCCCAAATGAGTTTTTTTTTTATCTAATATAACTCCTAAGTATTTAGTGGACTGAGACCTGTGTAGTGGTGAGGAACATAGAGTGGGTGGTGTGAATAGTTTAATTCTCCTGGTGAATAATACTGCAATCGTTTTGTTTACATTAATTTTTATTTTCCAGTTAAAGAAATTTTTCAGGAGTGTTAGATGCTTATTGAGTGCAAGTGTAATTGTATCGTGATTTTTGTAACATGCTAAGATGACAGTGTCATCAGCGTAAAGGTCAATCATGGTTTGTGGATGTGTTGGCATGTCATTAATGTATAAGTTAAATAATATTGGGCCCAACAGGGAACCCTGCGGGCATCCAATATTGATGTAGTGTTTATCCGAAAGTGTGGTGTTGACTCTGACTTGATAATATCTATTTACGAGGTAGGAATTTACAATATGAACAAGAGAGGAAGGAAAATTGTCTTTCATGAGTTTATATATAAGACCACTTATCCAGTCCCGGTCAAAAGCCTTCTGAATATCCAGAAAGACAGCTCCAGAGGATCTGCCTCTGAAATTCTAAAGTGATTTTTTCCGTAAGCCTGAGTAGTGGGTGGTTAGTCGAAAGTTGCTTTGTAAAACCGTATTGATTAGGATTAGCGATATGAAAGTCCGAAACGTGAGTCTGAATTCTATTTAGAATGACAAATATTCAGTCACTTTACTGAGGGTGGGAAGAAGGGAAATAAGTCTATAGCTATTAGGAGATTGAATGTTTTTTTCTGTTTTTTTAATAGGTAGAATAATGGCAGTTTTCCAATTTTTTAAAAAATGTCCGAGAAAAAGAATTTTGTTAATTGATATGTTAAAATGATAATAGTTTTGGTGGAAAAGTTTTTAATCATTTTGTTAGTAATATTGTCATTACCAGGTGTTTCTTTATTTACATTTTTTAAATGTATTCCAAAACTTCATCCGAATTCGTTGGTTCAATGGGAATGGAGGGGGAGTGGGAGAAGAAATCTTTTAGCGTGTTAGTGACGTCAGAATCAATCGTGTTTGCGTAATTTGTGGGCCTTACGTTTCTGTGAAGTTGTCCTTGAGTGGTTTTGCAACGATATTGGCTTTCTGATCGTCCGTGATAGCGGCGCCAGAGTTAGTGTTTAAAATGGGGATATCTGCACGTTTATTTTAAAACAAAGTTTTGTGTTTTCCAAAGGCTATTGTGTTGCGTGTTGAGAGCTTGTAATGTGGTGTTCCATGTTTGCTAAGAGTGTTTTTGAGTTCTCTTTTAATTAATGCTTGTAGTCTGTTTGTTTCTGTTTTGAAAATTGGGTTTAAAGTAGTTTGGTAAAGTTTCCTGGGGTGATTTTTAAGTTTGATTAAACTTTGATCGGGTTTGGTGTGAAGGTGTGTCGCTTGTTTGTGATTGGTTTAGAGGAATCCGAGTGGGCGGAGCAGACAGCTTCGGTGAAAACAGCAATTTTTTATTCAAGAATATTGGGGTTATTGATGTTAGTATAATCACTAATATGAATATTGTTGTTGAGTTGTTTAGTAAAGTTAGTCCAACAGGTGGTAATTGCTCTAGGATTTTCTTGATGGATGGGAATGGAGAAGGAAAAGTTTAACATGATCGGATTATGATCCGATGAGAGGTCAGCAGGAGAATTTATAGTGTGAGGAAAGTTAGTTACTTATTAATGCAATGTATGTGGTATTTAGGGAATTGTAACCATATCTAGTGGGAGTATCTGGAAAAA
This sequence comes from Trichonephila clavata, assembly GCA_019973975.1. Lineage (NCBI taxonomy): Eukaryota > Metazoa > Arthropoda > Arachnida > Araneae > Nephilidae > Trichonephila > Trichonephila clavata. Next base: position 12,970 of record BMAO01017326.1, read on the forward strand.
TGATTTCAAGATTAACGAGGTAGGAAAAGTTTTTAAGCTGAGATCCTCTCATGGAGTTATAGGAGAAATTCTGCGTATTGTCTGTGGCATTAAAATCGCCAAAAATCACACAATGACTGTTGACTTGCAGGACAGATTCAAGGTCTAAAGTAAAATGGTAATTATCTGAGATATGGGGGATGTAAATAGAGGTGATAGTCACAGGGTTTAAGTTAGGAGGATTAAGTGTTACTAAAGTGGATTCTACGTGTTGAAGCTGGGAAGGGGAGTATGAAAGTGAGGAATGGATTTTTTAATAAGGATTAAAGTACCACCGTAAGCGTGCCTCGATCGTTCCTATAGCATTTATAGTTGTTAATGTTTATGTTGTGTTTCAGTCTTGAATGTGTTTCCTGAATGAGAATAACATCGGGACTGTACGTCTCTACAAAGATCTTAAACTCGTGAATTTTATTTAGAATGCCGTTTGCGTTCCATGAACACAAACTCAGGCCAATCAAAGAGCGGCTAATCATCTTCACTGTTAAGTATAGACTCTACTAGGACGTACAATTTTCGTTTTTTGTTTTTGTTATTATTATTGCTGGGTTGGGGGGAGGGAGCGTTAAAATTTAAATTGTTAATTTGATTTGAGATAGCAGTTAGAGCTTCTATGATTCCTTGAATAGATTGATTTATTACGTTTATGTTATCGTTGACATTAGTATTTACATTCGTTTGGGAGGGAATACGACTGATTTGATTGACTTGAGGTTACAGTGAAACGGCTGCATTGCCACCACTTCGTGTCGCCATTTGTTGGTTTTTAGAGTTAGTTGGAGTTGTTTTTAGTGGTGGCTGCATATGAGATATTCGGTCTTACTAAACTATTGACAATATTAGTGTAGGTATTTTTGGTTATTGCTCCTTTCCTGGGTTTAGGGTACAAAGGGCATTTATGGTAGTTAGCCATGTGGCCAACTACTTGACAATTAATGCAGAACATTTGATCTACTCTTTTAATCGCACTGTCGCGGGTTTGGTGTTCCTCTCCACATTTGAGGCATTTGGGTGTTAGATGGCATTGTTGTGATGTGTGGTTAAAGTTATTACATGAGTAGCATTGGGTTACCCCTTTGCTCTCAAACACTTCTACTCGGACAGTTAAATAGCAAAAAGTTTATTAACCTCAAAAATTTTTGCATTCTGCATATTTCTGAGTAGGTTAATGAGGAATATCGGGAGTTTGTCCTTGGTAATAGGGCCTATTAATTGAGTAACTTTAATGATGGTAAATCCTAGGTCAATAAGTTCGTTTTCAACTTCAATTGGTTTTTTGTCTCTGGGGAGTCCTTTTACTACAACTGTTCAGTGTTGAACAAATAATTCTTGTGACGCCCACAATAACAAGTGAATATTTGTCGCGAGAGGGCGCTAGTGTGTATAGAGTTCAGTGTATGTGTGTAAACTTTGTGGGAGAAAGAGCGTATGGAGAACGCTCTAATAAAATTCTTGTTGCAACGGTTTCGTGCCATTTAATTTGTGGTGTAAACAATTTTAGAGGAAAACAAATGTGCAAACCAGTATCAGTGCGCGTAGAACAACTTTTATCGGGCGTTTTTCTCTTTAGGGTCTATTGCGTAATATTTGTATTTAAGTTCGTCCAGAATTTGCATGAGTTGATGGTGTTGCACGTTAGTGTCTGTGTAGAGTTTGTATTTGGTCTCTGTATGTGCTTGTGACTTTCATCATGACCGGTGGAGGTAAGTTCTAAGGCTGGGGTGTTGTTTTTTCCGTTTCATTTACTGTTTCAGTGATGGCCTTTCCAGCAGTTCCTTTTTCTATTTGGGAGAATTTATTAGTCAGTTCAATATCAAAATTTAAAGGATTTTTAGTAGCATTAAGATTAGATAATTCCCTTGTTGGGTGATAAATCGATCAGAATTTTCTTTTCTTTTAACTGGGGCAGGTTTTTCTAATTCCATTGAGTCACCTTCGTTATCAATAGATTTTTTAGTGGGTGTATTGTGGGGAGATCCATGATTAGGGCAGTCAGGTAAATCACAGGGGAGAAAAGAGGTGAACTCACTTACCGTCTGTTTATGTAGAGCCGTATATTCATATAGTGAAGTCAGCAGTTATCTCACGTAGGGGTCCTCTTCGCTGTAGTTACCAAATTTCTGAAGGGAATTCAGGGTGTACTCAGAGCCTTATACGAAGAAGGGGAATCACTGCATGATTGCGGTCAATTCTTGGAGTCACAAGCATCGAGGGGATGGTTCCGGAATGGTAGCCCTGGATGGGGTTTGCATGTCCATGTTCGATTCCAAGCTCAGTTCCATGTTGATAAGGGATGTAATCGAAATATAAATTGAAGTGACGAGCTGATCAGTTGATGTCGCCCTAACCTTTTAGTTCAGAAAAGAGCTATAGGTACGCCCTAATAGTGCTTCAAAAGATCAGCCTTGACGATACGGTAAAAGGTAAGCAGAGCTCTTAAGAAACGACCTTATCTCTCGGTGTTTACCCTAAAAGTCTGATCTGATCTGTTCGAAAATGAATTCATGTACAGTACATGTAGTTCACAAAAAAAAAACTGGTTCGGATATTTAACGCTTCGAATAATAAACGTTCGGATAAATGACGTTCTACTGTAAATCATGACGTAATGTGGAACTGTGCAGTAAATCTTAAAAACAGGAAACATCAGACATGTGTAAATCTACATTAGCCCTGATTAAAAAATATTCACAATTGCAATTCTGCATAAAGTAAACGAAACATACAGACGCGCTGTTAAATGTTTTAACTCCAATGTAGATTCCTCCATCTTTCTTATAAATTTGGCCTAGGGGTGGAAGTTTGGAAGGTGTAATGCCAGCTCAGGTCCACATCGCTTGACCGAGATTCAAAATTACGAGAATCGCTGGCTATAGGCCTAATGCAGTTCAAGGGAAAGGTTAAATTTTTCAAAAAAGGGCCGTTGTTGCACCATATCCCACAAAAATAATAAGTGTAACTGTAATTTTTAAAAAAAAGTGTGTGTGCTTATGACCACACAATAGAAGTGAAAACGTCAAATTTTGTAATGTTATTTCAGGCATTAGTTCGGTGAATTATAAAACAAGGGGATATTAGTATTGTCGTAAAAGATTATTCATTCATATGTCTGTACACATAAAATATTTTTTTGCAAAATATGCAATCATATTTGGGAATTAATTGCATTCTAAGAAAGAAATACTATATATATACAGGGTGTCCAGCCTTAATGTGACCCAATAGCTAATTCCCGAACCATTCGGTTTAGATATGCACTTCCAATTTGAAAAATGTTTTAAAACAGGTAATGAATGTTTCTACGTGCTTTTCGAACCAAAAAACCTATTTAGAAAAAAATAAATAAAATTTAATTTTTATGCGGTCTCTAGGTCCTATCACTTATATTTAGAAAAAGATGCAGTACACACAAAAACAAAGTGAACACAAAAAGTTTCCTTTTATTATGATAAAAACTGGCGGAGTTATGGAACTTTGAAAATCCCACTTTATATGCATTTTCTAGGCTATTTTCAAGAAGCTAGTAAGGGGCCGTCTCCAAAGTGAAATTAGTTGGAACTCTGCTAGGAAACTTTCGCTCTTGCACGTCACTTTTATGTAAATCATTTTTAAATTTAAAAGCATACCTTAATAGTACAATAATTGAGTACTTAAGAAATAAAATTTATTCTGTGTATAAGTAAATCGTAGAAAAAATAAAATATTTTGGACGAAAAAACGTTTCAAAACCAGTTCCAAAAAAATAGACTTATATGCTGCAGCTTCAGTTTGATTTGCTGCATTTTTGCTGATCATGACGAACTCTAAAAATCTGTTGTGCAGTCGCTTGCAATTGCATACAGTCGTATTCTAATACTACAAATTCTTGTACGGGAGAAGGAGATGAATACAAATGAAGAATACTGACAAAATGGTACTGTTTTATGGGAAGTGAAATCGAAATAAGAGAGAAGCGGCAAGACTTTATGCCATTAAATTTCCCACTCGAAGACATCCATCTTATTGTACAATTGCCCGTGTTGTTCAACGCTTGTATAAAATTGGGAGTTTCCCTTGTCTCGTGCCTTCATCATTATTTAAGTTAATTTGGTCATTCTGATATAATAAAGCCCCTGATTCATGAATGGCACATCATTACACATTATGCTATAATTTGAACAGCAAAGCCTGTATTATTTTGCTGCTATTTGTTAAAACAAGGTGTTTTAATCTTTTCGGTACAAGTTGTATTTCTTTAATTTAATGTTTATTGTTTGCCATAAAGCAATATAAATTGTCAATCTATGATGTTTACTACAATGTTTTTATTTTTCTATGATGTTTTTTTGTTGTTGCTCTTTCTGTAGATAATGAATTACTGTTCTCTAAACTCAATTTATATACGACCCCCGTTTCTGAGCAACTCAGATGCTTCAAATTTATGTAGGCATAACTCGGCCAGTTTTTATCATAATAAAATGAAACTTTTTGTGTTAACTTTGTTTTTGTGCACTGCATCTTTTTCTAAATATAAGTGATAGGACCTGGAGACCGCATAAAAATTAAATTTTATTTATTTTTTTCTAAATAGGTTTTTTGGTTCGAAAAGCACGTAGAAACATTCATTACCTGTTTTAAAACACTTTTCAAATTGGAAGTGCATATCTAAACCGAACAGATCGGGAATTAGCTATTGGATCACATTAAGGTTGGACACCCTGTATATATTTATAGGTTATAGGTTTATGGTAGCTGAAACAGGTTGTAAATACTTTATAGATTCAGAATTATTTAAATATCTAAAAGAAAAAACTCCTTCAAGCTCTGTTCCATACTTCGTCGTTCTTTCACTTGGATCATTTGACAAAAAAAAATTGAATTTTGATTTTAAAAATAAACTAATGTTTTTGATTAGTTTTTTGAAAAAAAAATCTACATTCAAGTTCCCACTTAAAAGCATAGGTAATATGTTCAGAGAGCCAATCCGGTTTAAGTGTAGGCAACTAAATTTTTGTGAATAAATTCGATAATTTTCTCTACACTTTGATTTAGTGAAATATAAATAGCAACCATTAGAATTTTTTGTCCATTTTCTGCTCTACATTTTGCTGCATAAATTTCTCCGATATATGACTGATTAAACCCAAATGATTCCGTAGTATTTGATGCCACATCCATTCTCTATGTAGTATAAAAAAATTACAAGGAAGTACATGCACATTGAATAAAATACGAATCGATAATTGAATATTTAAATAAATAAAAACAGGGAAATAATTGGCCTTAAATTTCTTCATTTTTCGACTATCCTTCGTCGTTGAAATTTCTTCACTGCGCTAGTTTGAATAATTATTTAAGCATATATTCCCGAATGTAATGAATATTTTTTTTCAAAATAAAATATGAAAATGCAGGTGTGTTACAGTTAACAGAAAATTAATGAAACAAATGCAAGATATTCCACAATTTATGCAATTCCAGATATGCTTCTGTTATGCTTGTAAAGCAATATAATTGGCAATCAACTTTAAGATATTTTGACTCGAATCTTTTCGATAATAAAAAATAAAATGTTGCTTTGAAATAATTTTCATAACAAGATCTGTGGGCATTTTTAAACCTCCTCTATCCAGAAGTCTCAAATAGTTTGTCCCTTCGATATCTTCTGAACCGAAATTGAATTTTTTATTTACAACAATATATATTGGCAATCTGATCATTCGAATTTTATATTATGCACGTAATAACCCGCTATTTGCATTAAAAATCTTGATACTCTTCTACATAAATATCACCTGATTTATTTTTGAATTCCCTAGGGATTGTCTTTTTCGAAGTTTGTGATAACTGTTCATTTGGGGGGACTAACTATTTAAGCACACAAGAGGAAGGCTGAGTATTACTCAAATCCCGGGAAAACACCCCACTTTTGGTCTCGTGATTTCTTTTTTATGGTTGTGTATGTCGCGGACTATTGAATCTTGACCGATCCTGTCCAAACCACATTTCAGACGAAAGGCAAAAAAAGTCGAATGAGCGTTATATTCCCGAGCGTGACGCTTCATTCAAGTTCACTCTTCAGCAAAACGCGCCTTAAGAAGTTATCACTTCAAAAAAGTCAAACACTATTTAGACTGGAATATTTTCTCATACAAACCGATAGGATTCCTTAACTCCAGTAGCCGAAACTCTACCTCACTAACTTGGTTCCCGCCTCCTGAAGCCACACCTCTTTTCCACCAAACCAAGTCTCCAACACAAAGCCCAGTCACTTCCATATAAGGAGCGGAGGGACTTGTCTATCTCCCAGTCTCCGGATGTAAGCCTCAAGCCGAAAGGAAAATCAGATATACACAGGCCTTCAGCGCGCCGCACTTTTGCCCAAGATGGGCGGAAAAGATAGACCATGAAGGAGAATAAAAACAAATCAAGTGGCCCCCTGGCACGGGGGGCGGTGGAAGTGGCTCCCAAGCGGAGGTGACCCGCGGTGCGCGGACGAACTGGGGAGAAAAAAAAGGAGGGAAGCGCAAGGAATGAAAGTCGGAGGATTGCGTCAGCAATCAAAGGAAAGGAGCGGTCAGGTGAGTGCCCCCCTCTCACCACTTGTCTAGCCTCAAGCCAGAACCGCTGAAAGTTTTCTCGTTAAATAACTATCCTAAGCCAGTGATGGGCAAACCACGTACAGTGACCAAGATGATACACACCACTATTTTCTACGCGGCGCACTACACATTTTATAGAAGTTTCTATTTTGGATGTCTTAAAATTAAATTCATCTGTGGACATTTTTTTACTTTATTTTATTTTGAATGTCTTTATTTATTGTATGTTGGCAATTCCCTTGGAAGTTTGAACATTTTTGCAAATACAAAATATTCGAGTGTATATTATGCCCTTTCTGCGGAAATAGACTGTAGGATAAATAGAATATGGAATTTTTGGATGCAAATGTTTTTGTCTCCGAGTTTAGTGACCAGCTTTGTCACCAAGTGCATGAGTGAGTGTAAGTTAACGTCTTCACTTAAAGCACAACACGAAGTCTATTGGTCACAGATTTCGTAATTTTGAGCCTCAATCAAATGACAAGGCCGACACCTGCGCTGGCACA